>VYXC01012088.1:100855-143416 GCA_013397175.1 Platysteira castanea | reverse complement strand
CGTGAGCTGGTGCGGGTGGTGCAGGGCAGAGGCCGAAAGGTTGGGAATCAGGAGGAATTTCTTCGCAGAAAGGGTAATTAGACACTGGAATGGGCTGCCCAGGGAGGTGGTGGAGTCACTGTCCCTGGAGGTGTTTAAGGAAAGACTGGATGTGGCACTCACTGCCGTGGTCTGTTTGACCACGGTGATGCTGGGTGACAGGTTGGACTCGATCACCTCAAAGATCTTTTCCAGCCTGATTGATTCTTGTGATTCTGCGAAACGCAGCCTGGCTGGAGAAAGGGAATTAATCGAGTGATTTTCTCATTCTCATAAGGGCACACATTATTACTGTGTTGGCGCCGTGTGGAAAGGGGGAGGGAGGGCGAAGGAGTGCCGAGAAGAGCTCTGGCAGTCCAAAATGCGCGCTGCACATCCAGAGGGGTGTTTTCCAGCAGCGCCGTCGGTGCGAGGCTCGGGAGGGTCCCTGTGCTAGACAGCTGCTCGTGCAGGAGCCAAGCCGGCTGTGGAGCGAGCCTCGCCGAGACTGTCTTTGCTCAGCTTTTGTTTGCATTGTCATCTTTGTTTTAGAGTCACACTCAAAACACCGTGCGTGGTTCCAGTGCTCCTCTTTGAAGCGTATGTAATAAAACTGTAGAGCATAGGGAAGAGAGCTACATCTGGAAAATGCACTGCACGCCGTCGGTATTTAAATTGGCCTTTTTTTTTTTTTTTCTTGGAAAAGGTATTTTAACTACTCAAGTTTTCAAGTACCTTTCAGCACACTACAGAATTATGAAGGATTATTTTTGCTACAAAAAGCAGGAACAAGATGATCTAGTGGCTAATGCCAGACAGACAACAAACTAATCGTAGTTTTCAAAAGTGACAGTTATCAACAGTTGACACAACTTGGAATGTTATAGATTCTGTTCCTTGAGAACAAACAGAATTTCTCAGATTAAATCTGTGTGCTTTGACAGAGGGTGTGCTTTAAATAAAATTAAATCATTGAGAATAAGAATATAAATGTATAACTGACTAGGTGTTTATACATCCTGAAAAGGTCAGAGTAGAGTTAGTGGCATATAAATAAGTAAAGTAACAGGAAACTTCAAGAGAGAGGAAGTACTTTTAGGACAGATGTTTAAATTAATACTTGTATTCTTTTAAAAAATCAAAGTTTTGCATATATCTGAAGTTATAAAAATACACACACTTAAGGAGAAGAAAATAGCTCGAATTTTCAATTTTTTATGATTGTATTTGTAGTGGGTGAATCTACTATCAGTGTTTTTCTGGTATGTCAGGGAGGAAAGAACAAACAGCTTCATCATGGAATTTTTCCCATGGCTCCAGCAATCACTGTATATGTATTTATGTTTATATACAGTTAGATGTTGCTGCAAGTAGTCATTAACAGAAGCTTACGTTGGTTTAAACCATGCAAACCAGAATTTATTTATATTAAGTATATGTAATATATATATCACATTATATATATTAAGTATAGGACTTCTTTCCATATCACCTCTGACTGTGAAAGGCTGGTACTCTGTCTTCAGATTTTTTATTAATAGAATGTGTTCCTTCATGTACATTATCATATTCAGTGAATTTTTAAACACCTGATTTTTTTAAAACTAAAATGAGTTTTTCTGTCTGCTGGGATGACATCATAAATCTTAGATAAGCTAGAATTATGAGAAAGATGTGGAATTTCATATTTAAATTCAGTAGTGGCTTGCTGTTTCATCTAAGTTTGTTTTAACTCTTAGTAAATTAATGTAGCTTTCTTTATTCTGAGAAGTGATGGGATAATGTATTAATCAAATTTTACTTCATTCTTTCCCTGAATTTAAGAACTCGGAAAGATGTCTGTGTTCTGCACTGTAAAAGCTGAGTCCAGAGAGCAGTTAAAGGAAAATAATTGCAGATAACAAATAAAGTAAGTGTTTGCCTCCTTCTACCCTTGCTGAAAATACCAGTATTTTTCAATAATAAGGTTGTTCATTTACTGTGCTCTCAATTTTTTACTTCTTTGCTAGGAATGCCACTGGGAATATCCTGGACATTCCAAATTGGTTTTTCACAGGACTTTGTACTTTGGATGAGGTAGATTTCAGACAGTAATAAGGGGCTGTCAAATGCATATGAATTTTTCACATAAAAATCTGTCTTATTTTAAACTTCATGCATCTTCTTATGGACTTGCTTTGAAAGAAAAGAGGGTTGTTTACAGGCTGAATTTATAATAGTCAGAGGAATAGAAGACATCAGAAAGCAATCTGTTGAGCAGAAATTGAAGTGTCAGGGATCATCTGTTACATTTCATTCCTTTTACTTGCCTGAAAGAAACTGCACATATGAAGAGCAAAAAATCTATGATGTGACCAAGCCCATAGCTTTTTTGGACATTAGTTTTGAATAACATGGACATAATAGTGGTATGCATGAAGAATAAAATATCAAAATCCAGCTTTTAAGGTGGATATCAATAAACTGTTTATCACAAAAGGACAATCAAAATACTTCTAAATATTCAATATAATAAACTGAAAGGGGTATTAATTAGAAGGAATTAGTGCAACTTAATACAACTAAGATTAAGAAAAGTCAAATGAGGCAGTACCTGAATTCTCAAATTAAATTGCAATTAGATTGAAGTTGTGCAGGCAGTAATAGCAGTAAACTGATACAGAGTAATTAAAGAATATCTGGGTTTAGGAAAGCACCAAAATTTGTTTTTTCCTGTATCAACAAGATTGTTTATAAAAATACTTAAGTATAATTTTTTTACTTGTAATGTTATGGTTTATATTGTTTGCTTGTTCTTTCTCTTTCCTGGGAAGTTATAAAGAGGCTAAATAGCCTCCACTTCTCCTAGGGCTTCTTTTCACTGTTCCCTCTCTAGTTTATTATTCATTTTACTTGATTTTATTTGAATCACAGAATATTCTGATTTGGAAGTTGGATCTGCAAGCATCATCAAGTCCAACTCTTAAGCAAAAAGACCATCCTGGGATTGAACCTGCAACCTTGGCATTATTAGCACAATGTTTTGACCACCTGAGCTAATCTCAGGGTATTTATCCACTCTGGTGTGATGAAATGATCAAGTCCTCTTTGAAACTTAGTTTTGACTTTATTTATCCTTCACAGATATTCTCCTCTGGTTATCTCTGAGTCCTCATGTCTGTACTGAGGACAGAAAAGGATCAAGCTCTAAGCAAAAGTCATGATCTTGAGGTTTGTTCTTACCACATGTTTCCACAGGTACTTGCTCAGTGCATTTCTCAGCTCCATGGCCCTTACTGGCTCTTAGAACAGCACTATGGAGGCTTGTCCTGACTTCAAACTTGGTTTTTATCTGTTGCCACAAGACAACAGTTATACTGAGTCACACCCAACGTAGGTCTAGTGTGGTATCCTGTGGTATCTAGCAATGATCAATAACAAATTTGGGGTGAGAAATCATAAACTGAGATCTGTTAGCATATACTCCATTGCTATACAGAGCATTCTCCCTTGCCACTGAATGTGTTGAAGGACTCTATGCATTGACATAAGCTGATACAATTAACTTTTCCTTTCATGAACACATGCAGACTGTTCTGAATCTCTGTAAATGTTTAATATTGGCAGTGGTCTGTGGTAAGAAATTGCATAATTTAACCAGGCTTAGTGTGAAAAAATTAGATTACCCTTTATTATGCAAAGAATTGCATTGTTTTGTATATTTTGAGATTGCATCCTCTGCTTTTTTTTCCCCAAACTTCTACCTAATATGTTATTTTTAAACAAGAACATTAGGCATCTGACTTGCAGGTTGAACTGATGCTTCAAGTGCTATCTTGCTTTCAGTAGTAGTTTAAAAGATGCATTTTAAATTAACATTTGCTGCCCATCTTTATTTTGTCTCAATCTTGGATGTGGGGTTGTGTCCCTGGAGAACTGTTGTTCCTATGGCATATTCTAATCTTTTTATTATCTGCACAAAGAATGCTAGGATGTGAGTGTGCTGTACCAGTCCTGCAAAAATAAGTCCTCCACTTGAAGTAGTTGCAGAACTAACACTTGGCAATTCTAATGTGGCTGCATACAATGTATATCCAAGATCTGCATTTACTGGTTAAATAATCTCTTTATAGTTTAAACAAGTGTGTTCAAATACTGATAAAAATACATAATGAAGTCTGGAAAGTTTTAGGTATGCTGTGTGCAGGAAAATACTGTGACTGGGTGCACTGTTTTCTGTACTGCAAAATGGATTTATTCATATGTAAGTTCAGCTTGAGTAAATGTCAGTAACTCACTAGGCAAGATTGAGGCAAGAGAAGTGCAGAGAAGTTCTGGCACTTTTGAGAGACAGGGCAAAGTGCTTCCAATGGGAGGAACAAGTGGAGTTCTATGGCTGACTGTTGTTATGATTCTTTTTTCTACTGGTAACCAAGTAATGAAGAAGATAATTTAATCTTCTTAAGCAAGGTCCATAACTTGCTGGTTGTATCTGAGACAATATGGTTCCATTTAGTTCAGTTATGGCAATTGCACATTTAAATCAAGGACTAAAGCATTTTTCAGCTTCAAGTAAGAATTCATTATCTCCAGTATGGTGTGCTTGGCAGAATTACAATCCACTATGGCAGATAGTGGAATATGATACTGAATAACATTTGAAATATCAATGCCATTTGGCTCAATTTGTGAGACTGCTTAGAGACTTACTAAAGCAGAGGGGGGGTTTTCGTTTGTTAGTTAGTTTGTTATTTGTTATTTGTTTTTCGTTTGTTAGTTAGTTTGTCTGCTTTTTAAAAAGCCACTACTGACTTTGAAAGTTTTTGGAGAGATTTTGTAGCTTTAAGGTAGACAGTGCTTCTTAACCATTTCAAGCATCAAAACAGTAAAATAAAGCATCAAAGCAGTAAAAGCTGAGTGTAAATGATGGAAAGAAAGAACCAAACTGCCAGACATATTAAAAATTCACATAAGCAAAACAAAAGGAAATAGTAAGCTCATTAGAAGCTCTCTGAATGATGAGTACACACATGTCTTGAGGACACAGTAAATTACATGAGAAATAGAGACTGGCATGTCGATACAGCTTTAAGCAAGTGTGCAAAACAAAGAAATAAAGAATCAAAGACATTTTTATTTTGGAGATGTTGCTGTGATGCCACTGAATTTTATTACCCATTTCTGAGCATCTCATTCTTCTTAATAGGCTATTTTTCGGTTTACTACCACATTCTTTCCTTTATGGTAATTTTTTTCTATCAGAAAGTTGGGCATTTTGGGTTGAGGATTCCATACTTCTTTGGTGGGATAATAGCAGTTTAGCTGGGAAAGCAGTAGGCAAGAGGTAAAAAAAGTTGATGATTAGAGACTGGAATTGTACAAAGCTTCATTGAGGATTGTGACTGGTACAGGTAGCTAGCCAAGTAGAGGGTTCCATTAGGGATGGAACAAAGAGGATCAAGGCAACACAAATTACCTTAGTTCTATGGCTTAAACAGAGTCTTGAAATTCTGAGTCACTATTTCTCTGCCTTAGGAAATTGTATGTAAAACATACTGTCAGAAGATGGTTTTAGTCAACCCCAGTAATTACATGTATCCACTCACATCTGTGCTGCAATACAGTCAGAACTAAAATTATGTGAACATTTTTCTTGTAGTCATTCTGTTATGTATAGAATAGTTGTGTGCTTGGTGTAGATGAATGAATGCTCTCTCCAGTAGGCTTAAAAATAAAAAAAAAAAGCAACCAAGTAGTGAGTAAAGTTCAGATCATTCATTTTTGTCATGAACAGTTTAATTCATTTTCTGGCATAGTGTTTCTGCAAGATAAAAATCCAGTTAATAAATCAGATTTTTCTAGGAAACTGCAAATTGTAAGTATATAATTTTATGGATGGATTACTTTATATACAATGGTCCAAAATATTTTGAGTAGTACTTAGAATACTCTCAAGACCTCATCAGCTGTTATTTTATCTTTTTCATTCAATAAATGCTCATTAACTCTGCACATTTGTCCTACATTCTTTTACTGTGGTTTTTGTCTAGCATTATTGAAGAATGTGTGTAATGTATCTAGAATCCTCTTGGAGGTTACTGAAATGGAACTGCTTTTCCTTTCAGAAATAGTATGGCTATTGTGTACTAACAATTCTGTTCAGTTATGTTTTTAGAGTATAAAAGTAAGACTTGTGTGTCTGTTTTTGGAGTAGAGAAGGAATACAAGCAAGCATAATGTAACCAAGTGATCTGGAATTTGGCTAGCATTCTAGGAACCAATGCCAGCACTTAAAAGCCTTGGATAGTTCTTTCTTGTTATGTTGAATGAGAACATTGGTCAAGCATGCTCTACATTGGAAGTATTCCTGGTAAAACATCAGGTTTTCAAAATTGTTCTTTATTCACAGTACTTAGCTAATTAGGGTAAAACTGATGATGTAAATAGTTGAAATCAAAGTGATTTTGATGTAGCTAGACAAAGGAGAGACTATGGGCAAACATGCCCGGTTGCTTCTTTTAACAAAAAATTAACAATACATCATGGCACGGTAATGCTAGTACACAGAATATAATTTCTTTTCTACAATAATTATTTATCTTTCAAGTTGCTCATTTTTCTTGTCTTATGCCAGTGTAACTTTGTTCTCAGGCTGATTCCAATAGATGTTTTCTTTTCTTCTTGATCCAATAGATGTTTTCTTTTCTTGATGGGCGTAGGAGTTGCTGATAATGACAGGGATAGTATTGTGCTTCTCCTTAATGGCTATGGAAATACAATTTTAACAAAATCTTTGAATTATTCATAAGCAGTTTCTTATTTGATTACGTGTGCTCTGACTAGAAGATTTAAACAGGAATAAACAGTCTGCCTTAAAATAAGTAAAAATCTGTGGAAAAGTTTAATTTAATGTAGAATGGCTGAACACAGGCCCTAGTGAATGATGCAAAAAAAGCCATCCAATTGTTCATGCTTTAAGTTGTGACACAGATAAGCATTTTAAACAAATGACAGAAATTTTGCGACTTGTGTGGTGAAGCATTGACTGCCTTACTGTTACTGATGGATCACTTCAAATCATGAAACAGCGTAGGAAATTCTGTGATTAAACCAGTAGTAAGCCTCTGAAACAGTGTGCTACCCTGCCTCTGATTTTCTCTAGCTGTCTTATTCCCATTTCCAGGTCTTTTTGCTCTGTTCATTCTTATTCTCTCTTGCAATCAGAATTATTCTTACCCATATATTTATTTTTATTTCCTACTTCATATTCCTCAGGTTTTCACATTTGATGATGTGTCTTTCTTCTCCTTTTCATCTACTGCTCCAACCCTTCTGTCCTGCCAAGGCTTATATATGCATTTTATTTTGAAAGTAATTTACACACATTCTGAATTATGTGTTATGTCAGATTTCTAAAGGAGCAATTCTAATCATTCCCTTTTCATTCTCCAGAGTGATGGTAGAAACTGTTAGAATTGCTCTTCAGGATCAAATGGCAAAAATTTATCCCTTTTGTCCATTTGAGTCATGTGGAGAGAGGCAGGTCAAAACCCCTTCAGTGCCTTTCTTGCAGGTACTTTGTGAGCTCTTTGGCATATGAATGTTTGGCACCTGCCATCTGGACAGATCAGTGTCTTTGCTGATAACAGTTTTGAAATTTGTTCCTCAGAGGGATGATATACGTCCTGCTTCATCCCAGAGAAATATTGTATGAATGAGATTTGAAATTAAAACCCAAGAAGATCATGGTTGAGCTGTCAAGCATACATAAAAGCAGTTGGTGAATACACCAGCTTTAAAAAAACATTATGACTAGACAGAATATCTGTTTGCTAAATACCCTGAGAAACCATTGACCATATACCTTCAAGTTTGCATAATTATGCCCATGTTCATATGTAGGTTGTGCTTTATTCCGAACATATGCCCTAAGTTCTAACTCATTGTACACAGTCTACGTTCAAAGTCTAGCACATCTTGTTTTGCCCTTGGGTTTCATAAGCTGTTTTTTCACCTTAGGATCAGCTAGTTGTCAGTGTGTTTATCTTTTTATGCAGAATGAGTGCTCCCAAAGAAATGATATCAATTACAAGTTCTTTTTTAGCAGCAGAGGAGCAGCATTTGTCAGAATGAATCATTAACAATAGTCAGAATGCACTCTTCCTGCCTCCTCTGGAAACCTTACTGAATTTGGAGTATCATTAATCTGGATATATACTCAGGTAGACCCATTTTCATTGTCATTAAAGAGGTGACTCTTCAGTGGTAGTAAAGTGACCGTAAAGCTCATTCTGTCCTTTGTATTTTTATACCTCTCACCATAGTGTTACTTCTCTTTGGCAGTAACACATACAGATGCTCAGGCTGCACTATTCAAAACAGCAATTTCAGCTGCAGTTAAAATAGTGAGTACCTATTGGTATTAGATGTTTTCTTATACAAACACTGCTAAGTTGCAGTATTTCTTCTTTATTTGTAATTCTGTTCAGTAGAGGATTTGAAAATTTACTATAGCCTTGAATAGAGTTCTTGCTGTTCATAACAATTTAATAACTTCTTCTTTTCCATTTTAAAAATTAGAATTTTCACATTTTCTGTGAGAAGAATTCTTTTGCATGATAATTAATAAGATACGTAAGTGAAGTCAATTTAATCTATCTTTTAGTCAGTTTGCCATTGGATAGCAGCATCAAATTCTTTCATTAAAGCTGACACCTGCTGCAGATACATGATCAATACATGCTGCACAGATCAAAAGAATCTTAATGGAACCTAGTAGTCCTTATCCTCCACTTTGAGAAAGGTGTCTTTCTAAGATTTAGGTGTACCTTTTTGTTTTCTATGAGCATATAACTCTTAATCATTATCATATTTGGAATAAGAAAGCTATAAAAGGCAAATGGAACTAAACTTACTTTAAATAAAATAAATTCTGTGCTTTGGCTCTAACTTTTTTTTTAACAGATTAATGCATGACATTGAATGGGCCAGGTAAAGCACAGAAAAATAGTTCTAATTTTGAAACAAGAAATAAGCGTATCTGACAGACTTTACAGCTGATACAGTGTCAAATTAATCTCATATTTGTGCATAGGTTATGTAAATAAAATTTAATGGTATAATGCATAATATGAAACATGGAACCTAAGATGCACATAATTCTGTTTATGGAGTTACACAGCTGCTGCTTGTGATTAGCTGCCTAGGGAACCTCTGTTCAACAATCCTTTTTAATGAGTATTTTTAAGAGTTTGGGTTCCATGGTAAGAGAAGAACCAGATATAGAATGTCAACTATAACTAACATACAAATAAATGAAGATTCATAACATAATTTAGGTATAGATTGTGTATGTGTGTGCAAGCACGTGTATATGATTTAAATATTTTTTTTGAAAACATACAATGATTTTGAAAGCTCTTTTACAAACACAGTATTCAATATTTCAAATGATAAATAAACAAAAAAATAGTGATTGCTTTGTTACTGCTGCAGTTAGTTTTTCCCGTGAAGTTACTTATTACAATAAAAATTAAAATAATTATTTTTTCGCCTGAATTTTAAATGTAATTCACTGTTTTAATGATGTTTTTCTTCCATCATGACATTGATCAAATTTAAATAACTACAGAAATACAACTTCTTTAAGTGTTTTGTGGGTCCCTTCTAACTGAAATACTTTGTTCTGTTCTTTTCTGTTGTCCAGTGCTGTGCATCTTTTGGATTTGTTTGTGCAAAAGGAAGAGAATGACTATAGCATGTTTATTAAATATCTCTGTCTTACTTCTTTTGAAGTAAAGGAGGTACAATTGTTTTCCTTGTGAGTGTTTTTGATACTTAGATAATTTGGGTTTTTTGTTCCCTTCACTTCTGTTTTTGTGAGCTACTACTTCCAGCCTTTTTGTAAGATTAAAGTATCTGTTTCCATCCTGTATATGATGTCAGCATGTAGAATAGCCTCTGCTAGAAGTAGTTTTTCAGTAATTTGTAACTTCTTGTCTTATTGAACCTTGTAATTTTTTATACTCTATGTGTGAAATACACAACAGAAACTTTTAAATATGGGTTTTTTCACTTTGTCTTGATAGCTTTTGTTTTCTCTATGATGAACATATCCTCATCAGTGAGGAAGACTTTATTGTTGAACATTCGTTTTCAGGGAGGATCCCTTAGAGTGTTCAGAGTATGCAGGTGTGGTTCAGCCATGGTTTATGATGCCATAAATTGTAATGTGGAATTTAACAAGCAGAAAAAAACTGCATGTTTTGCAAGGTGATAACCTACAAGAAATTCAGAACAAATAATGGAAGAATAAATGATGTAATTACTAAATTATGGAGATGTCAAATCTGTATAAAGAATTAGTTAACTGCAATTACAGTTTGGCTTAGCAACAGATATTTGGAGTTATTTATGTTACTTAAAGGAGAAAACAGTTTGGAGTTGAGGGACATTTTGGTTTTAATCCAAATCCAGTCATAATCACTAAAATACCTATGATGGAGACATAAGGTGAATGATAATGCTTAGCAGAAATTCTTATAGAATTCTTTTAATCTATTGAGAGTTCACTTGTCCACTCACTGTGCAACAGTCTGGTCTGAGGTATAGTGGCCATAACCTTTCAGCAGACCATTTAGAAATTTAGGCTGACTTGTAATGGTGATCCTTATTTTACTTTTTTGAAAATTAATCTTATCACAAGGCATTGCTACTTCCCAGTTACCCTGATGAGAAAGTTACAGTTGTCCTCTTCATCCACAATGTGATGCTGACCCTGTCTGGCTGGTGTCTTGTCATCATTTGGACTCTGGGCTATTTTCATGTAGCCGAAGGACTTGTCTCAGTTTCTAAGCTCATTGTCAGAGTTGAAGCATAAAGCATTAAAAGGGAGAAATCGAGAGAGAGAGAGAGCAAAAATCTAAATTATTTAATTTTTTCTTTTGCATGCATTGTCTTTGGATCAAGAATTTCTTAAGACAACTTTAGATACTATGCCATATTATTCCTTTTGCAAGCCTTATTTATTCTTGTGTTTTAGATAATCAGGTGTAGCTTGTATTCCACACATATTCTTTTTACATTCTTAATGCTGTAATTGTAGTTCTCTGGAATAGTGTTTCAGAAATAAATGGCGTACTAATTCAAGCCCTGTGATGTGAAGAGCAAAATTGCTAGAAATAAAAATAGTAGAAAACCCGCTGTCCTTTGTTGTGGCGGTGGTCTGGTGGTGGTAAGGCATAACCTTCCAAAAGCATCTCCAACTAGGAGGCACTCGGCAGGCTACTAGACACACATGCGCGAACCGGATAGCTTCTTCAGTAAGTTGACAGCAAAGAGTCCACGGGAGTTTATTCCAGCCACACTCATGGAGTAAAACCCAGGAAGACGAGGGGAAAACGAAGAAAGGATGAAGAGAGAGTGAGAGTGGAAGGGTCCAGGTTCATATATGGGGTGGTCGCGCGGAGAGAGAGCAGGGACCAATAATCTGAGGGCACAGAGTCGGTACACAGGCAGGACTAGGGTATGGGAGCCAGTGGGGAAACCCTGAGGCAGTGGCACTGGAGCACGGGCCAATGGGGGGAACAGGGAAATAGGAGAACCTTCTAGATAAGGTAGAAAGGGGTGGGGAGGCCAACCGGGCCAACCGGGGAAGCAGAAGTGGGCTCTATTTGCATAATGAAACAAAGCATCCTGGGAGAGGTCTTTTCTGTCACCAGAATCTCGGAGTGCCTCCTAGGGCTTTCCCCTCCAGGGGACCCTCATGGCCACTTGTTCAACAAGCTCATTGGCCTCCACAGTCCTTCTTACAGAAGCTCCATTTCAGGCCTTAGGTAAATTTTATCAGTATTTCTCCAGTCTCTGCTTTCTGTTATGATCCTGACTTCTTTCTCATCAACTGATGTTACTATTAATTTTACGGATAACTGTTCATGTGAGCTTGTAAGTACTCAGGAAGCATACTAGCTTTAGTTCTACTAGTTTTTGTTTTCTCTTATGCAAGGCCTGCTTATTCCTTGCATTTCTTTCTGCTATCCCTCATCTTTGTAAGTTGTCTATTTCCTCACTGAAGAGAGGATTTTCTTCTGCTTTACTGAGTTGAGATTCCGTTTCTTTTCATATGTATTTAATATCTGAGAAATACTAGAAGACCAAAAAATCTGACATATCTTAATCAGTCTTAAACTCACACATTTTCCACAAGAGTTTCATATTAGAGGCACCTGGATATGGCACTAGGGGTGATAATGGTGGTGCTCTGTTGACAGCTGGACTGGGTGATCTTGAAAGTCTCTTCCAAGCCTGATGATTCTGTGATGTTATAATGAGTTTTCATCAGGTCTTGGCAATGTAAGTCATAACCTAAATATATAGGATACCTCCACAAAGGAAGGAAGACAGTGTGTGAGTTTAGGAGAAATAATTTTGCCCTACAATTATAAAGGCTAGCAAATCCTATCAGCAACTCTTTAGCAATCCGCTGATCCACAGCAGCCAGAAAAAAATATTTACAGGGAAAAAATTATGTGTAAAATTTAACTGGTGATCAAAGAAGTTGAGCTTAAGGCTCTAAAATGCCATGCTTATGATTTTGTGAAGTATTTCCATAACAGGCAGCTTAAAAATGCAGGTATATCCAGTTACAATTTTGTTAAGATAAATAGAAATTTGCTAGCAAATGGCTTAGTGGACCTGGATTTATCACGGTGTTCTCAAAAACTACCAGTGTATGATAAATGCTTTCATTATGTAACATGAAACACGTGCATTCTGTATTGCTGGCACATTGAAAGCTTGGAAACATTTCAACACCTTCAAGCCAGCAACTATGTAAAGCAGTAAGATAAAATCATTAATAATCAAGTTCTGGATAGAGATTACACAACCGTTAATGAAGCAATTCTCATCAAAGCAGTTTTTCTGGATAGGATGTTCCTCACAGAATAGGAATGCCACTTTCCCAGAGACTGTAAGCAATTACTAGTAAACCTGAATGTGAGCAAATTGGAGGAAGAGGTTCTGATTAATTCTCTTGGGGGAAAAAAAAAAAAATCACCATTTTCACTACAATCTTAGGTGTGAAGCTGTGTGAAAAAAAAAAACCCAGTAGAATAGTAAAACAGATGAAACACAGGCCTTTTAGTTCAGAGTCCATTCATAAGCAAGAAAATAAAGTGTATTGAGAGAGAAAAGAGAATTAAAGGAGAAAAGTCTCTTTGTTTAGCTGGAGAACTTTGATATATTTCCTTGTTCAGTCCTTAAACTGATAGTAATCTAAAAATCTAAGAAAGGATTTCATGGTGAGTTATTTTAATGGAAAAAGGACCACATTTGCCATACCTATATCCCAATCACACAGACTTAAAGGCTTAAAGTGACCTTGTTTTTCATGCTCCAGTAAAACACCTGTTTATACTGTTACAGCTTCTGCACAGAACAGATATATAGTAATTGATTGTTGAGATACAGTGTAATCTACTTAAAATATTTCTCTTTTTTTCTAATATTTTGAGTAGAGTACTGTAACACTGAATGTGAAGATTTGCTTGCACTTAAGTTGTAAACTTGGGAAAATTTTTTCATATATGTGAACAGTTTTATTTCTGTTCTTAGGCAACGTAGTATTTTTTTATTTACAATTTAAAATTGGGTATAATATGAAATTCTGACTTTTTGAACTATGGGGTTTTTTTTCCCCTAATTCAGGAGCTTGTTTGTTATTTAATCATTTCATGCTCAATCTTTAAAGAAAAGAAAATAAAATGCTATGATACAAAACAGTAGTCCTTGCAACAAAATGCCAGCTGCTAAATCATTAGGAACCAGTCTGACTTGACATTATGATCAAAATGCTGGATCTCATTTGTGACAGGTGTGGTCCTTTTGTGGCTTGTATAGGCAGATTATATGTTTAAATGAAGTACAAAATTATACATTGTAATTTATCGTTATTGCTAGTAATTACTGTTTATTGCATTGCTGTGACTCAGAAATCCATTTATGATAGGAGTTAAATGCAGAAGATGCTGATGCCTGAGAACATGTGGGGGGTGAAGGTTAAACCATATTTTCTAATCTTGTTGTTTTTTTCTTAGTTTAGCATTTGACTTTAAACATGTTTTATCTGTAGCAGCTCATCAGCTGATGTAATTTGGGATTAATTCTCAGTGTGATATGCACAGCTGGATACTGAACTATCCATTTATTTTATCGTCCCTATAAAAATAGGGTGTGGTCTATCTTTTAACCGAGGGACAGCCTCTGAAATCACAACAGCTTAAACTAACGGTTTTAGCATTTGTTGTTAATATTTGTTGTTGCCTAAACTGTGCTGCCTTGGTGGTCTATCCCAGCAGGCTTTTCATTGGTCTAAAGCTTAATATGTTTTTTACAATTTCATAGAACCATAGAACGGTTTGGGTTGGAAGGGACGTTACAGACCATCTAGTTTCAACCACCTAAAATTGAATTTTTACATCACTGGAAGTGGATATGGTGTTACCATCTTCTAAAGCCGTATTCTTTCATTTTAAGTCACTGTAAGACGTTTTCATAAAAGAAGTTAAACTATGAGAGAATCATCAGTCTAGTTCTCTCCTGCTACTTTTTGTGTATTATCAGTTTCTCACTTCGATCCTATCTTGGTCAGTCTGAAAGAGTATTTTTACCTTATACAGCCTTTAAAATTTTACCTGTTCTTTTGCTGTTAAATTACTTTTTTTATATAGCTTAGTTTCTTAATTTCCTTTGAATGTTTTCAGAGGAAGTGCTAAATTAAATATTATTATGAATAGACATGGTTTTACATATTTTTGATCTGTTTTTTCTTGGTTGCTTTTTGTTTGCTTTTCTGAAATTGAAAGTTCATGAACTTTCCAATTTTTTTTTCAAGAATAAGGGCTTTTTTGCACACATACCATTAAATTTTGGAAGCAGGTGCTGTGATTATAAAGGCAAATGTGTATTTATGTCATGGTGGGATTTTTTTTTGAGGTTGGTAGATCATGTGTAAATGTTTTCAGTATTTCAGAATAAATCTTAGTGAATACATCTATTTTTATGTGTATATATATCTATGTCTATGTAAGCATATATGTCGTGTATACACAATAGCATTACACATTTTATGTTAAGCTGTCTCTTTATAAATCTGTAGCTCTGAGAAAATGCTCATCACTAACAATTTACTGTTACAAATGAGTATTTTAGCTTGCTCAGAGAATCACCAGCAAAGGTGATGGCCAAAGCAGTTTTAATATTTAAGTGAAAGATTCATTCTACTTACACAATGATTAAAGTAGACACAGGAAAAATTGGACTAGAACCTAAAATCAATCAACCTAAAACCAAAACCGACCAAAAATTATCTACTTGTAAGACGGGGATGGAAAAAGGGCAAGGATAGGAAAGGATTAAGGCTAAAAATGAGTAAGGGAGACACTCCTATAGAGTCACAAGATTCATACTAAACCACTTGGCCCTGACTTGACCAATGGTTTAAGCCTACAGGTTTTAAGAGCACTTAAACTTAACAGCACACTTAATTGATACTTTAAAAATCTATCAAAAGATTCTATAGAATTTACTATGACAGTAACTCACCTATAGAATCTAATACAGAATCTAAGAGATCAACATTCATAGTACATTTGCTTTAGCTCATTCACACTTGCACGCACGCAGACCTGAAGGTGTATGTACAAGGTAATCACTCATGAAAAGTTTCCCTCAAGGTCAGGGAAATACTCACATTGGATGCTTTTACATCTCAAGAGGAGAAGGGCTGAGCCTTGGGGAGTGTGGGTATCAGCCCAGGATCCATTGTCGTAGTTCTCTGGTCCTCCAAGTACAGCAAAATTGCTGAGAGGTGCTCCACTCAGAGAAAGATGCTGATCGCAGACCGCTGCACGCCAGGCCAGCTAAGAACCATTTATGAGGTTGCAAAAGACCTCTAAGATCATCAAGTTCAACCTCTGACTGATCACCAACTTGTCTACTAGACCGTGGCACTGAGTGCCATGTTCAGTTGTTTCTTCAACACCTTCAGGAATGGTGACTCCACCACCTCCCTGAACAGTTCATTCCAGTGAATTCCAGTCAAACAATCCGTTCTGAGAAGAAATTCCTTCTGAAAGAAAGGGTCTGCTTAGGACCACTGTAAGGTCACAAGAGAATTGGCTTAAGTCATAATAATCCTCCATCTTGGCCACAATTCAGGTTAGTAACTTCAGTTACAAAAATGTTGTTTGAATTAAGTTGTTATTCAGGCAAGAAAAATAAGTTTCCAAAGTGGTTTGTGCTAGACAGCAGAAGTTCCTGGGAGTAGACAGTGTTTCTAATAAGCTCAAGAGTTTAGTCCAGGTGCTGTTTGTCAAGGCTGAGGCCTAATGAGCGTTTCTGAGATCACAGTGCAGCCGAAGGGGCAGGGAGCAGGGGGAATGGACCACCACACTTACTCAGTGTTTTTTTGCTTTCTGCGTAAGACATTCTTTAAAAGATACATTTAAAGAAATGAAAATGGGAATGACATGCAACTTGCAATTACTTTTCTTGGCCCTGGGAGAAAATCTTTATCTTCATTTTAGCAGTAGTCACTGTCAAAAGAGGAAAGAGCAATAATAGTGGAAAGGGAAAATTAATTTTGAACTGATACAAGAATCTACTTATTTTCCAACTAGTTGAGGTTTTTTAAAATAATACTCTATTGATGTTGGGAAAGAAATAATGGCTTCTACTGTCTTTTGAATATTTTAAGTTATTAAGCTGATACGAATATGACTTGGTCCTGTGTAATTTAACCGTGTATGAGGAGAACAACTTGCTCTAGGAGATCATGTGCTGTCTGTTAATTACTTCTTCCTCAAGTGGGGTATGTGATTTTTAAATCAAGGGAAAACTTGATGCAGGCACAGCCATAAAAAATGATTATTTTCTAAATTAATAAGGAATAGTATATCTGTAAGACTACTGGCTTAGCCTCTGAGGAACATGAAAAACAGTAGTAGTATGTCTTAAACACAAAGCAAAATGTTTGGTTTTTTTTTTAATGTGTATTTTAAAACACACCCTCCCCCAATCACTGGAAGTAATATTCCTGTCAGACAAACACAGCCATGCAGTCCCAGAATGACTAGATAAATAATTGGATACAGAAATACAAGTCAATACAAGGAATTTCTATTGACTCCCTTTACTCCTTATTCGCATGAACAAAGTAGATGGCAATTTTGTATTCTGATGGTCAGGTCTAAATGGCTTTGAGTAATGTTTTATTTATGGAGCACTTGGTTGCCTATAACTCCTTGGCTGGAGTTAAAGTGCAAATTGTGGTCAGGATTGAGACTGACTTTTCCATAGCTGGTAAAATAGCATTGGTAGCCAGATCTGAGTGCATAAAGTATAGACTGGTGAGAGTTTTGCTGCTGTACCTCACACTGTCCCCCATGTGTGATGAATTAGAATTTGTTCTTGTAATCTGAAGAAGTTATGTTTGCAATTCTGGAGTCAAAAACAAATTGGATAGCATCATGACAACAGTCTCAATCCATGAAGTATTTGGTCTTGGTTTTGAAGATATGTATCAATGAATGAGTGGGCTATTTCCTAGGCAGCTGCCTCTTAAGACTTAGGAGTATTTTGGAGTATGATCGCTATGATAAACTGCATCTGATCAGAAAGAGTAATTTTGTAAACACTGAAAGCTGAGGAGGCGTATGTAAAATCAACAGTGATTTTGATATAAATGATGCACTTTTTATGTTGCACATGAGGTTTACTTTCTATAACCATAGCTTTTTTTCCTAAATTAGTCACTTTCTTTTCTCTTTATTGAAGTCTACTTGGAGTAATAACAGAACCAAATAGGGAACATGAAACAATTGTGTAATTTAACTAATCATCTCCAGCAATATTAGTACAAGTTATTGATATGTTAATCAAATCAATATTGATCTGTAGATAATGCCAATTGCTCTTCAGACATTAACTGAGCTAATACTAGAACTAATTCATGTTAGTTTAAATCCTCAATTGCATTTAATTATAGATTTGTTTGTGAAAAAAACAGCTACACCTTTTCCTCATCTGTTAGTCTACCACTTGAAATATGCAGCAGAAATTTTCTGCACCAGGCAGAGTTATCAAAAGTTTTGCACATATAATCATACAATCTTCGATTATTTATTGGCCATTGAATTATCTTCTCTAGTCTTTAAGACAGGAGTGAGAAAATCTATGCATCTCTGTCTTTGCAGATAGTATTATTTGCATTTATAATTATCACAATAGATAAATAGTTTGTGGGTGAATTACACAGCAGATCCATCATCATTACACTTCCAAGTGTATGACTGGGACAGAAATTTGGCTGTTAGCCATCATAATGACATGGCTTAACTAATGTGATCAGTCTCAAAGCAGATTGAATCAAAATTTTCTTTCCCCAGGGAACAGAAGTCCCAAGGTATGTCCTAGTGAGCTGATAGGATAAATTATTAAATTTTTTTTGTGCCAACGAGGGATGGCAAATACGCTATTTTGTACCTTTCACAGAAAGAGATCTAAGGACCAACTTGTTCATTTTTTTCCTTCTTTGGGTTTTTCCATTAATCTATCTTCTCCAAGACAATGAGTGCTAATTCCAGAAAAATGATCCTCATGAAAGGGAAGCCACCTCTTCTGGAAGTGCAATTTTGTGGAGCTGGACTTTGCTACAAACCTTTGCAAAATTCAGGTCTACTGAAAACTGAGCTGAACTTCTTAAATAAAGAAGAAATAATATGAAAAGGACCCATACTGCAGGAGTACAGTATATGTATTGCATATATGAAAGTTAATATACAAGGCAGGAGGTGTATATATATGCCACTTTATATTAAAAAAGTAAAAGTTAAGCAACTTTCCATTACAAGTATAGTATTTCCGTCTCAAAAACAGGTTCCATGCAATGGAGAATATGAGTTTAAGAATGGAGTGAATGAGGAGCATAGGGTTGGGAGCCATGCAAGGGACAAGAAACAACAAGGAAGCCAAGACATGATAGAGAGTCACTTGGTTTGAGGGGATGGCACTACTGACAGAAGTTGGAAGAATGTAGCCTGTTAGTCAGAGTGAAAGGAATAGACAACAATAACTGAGGTGTGATAGCAAAAGTAATGTAAGAGACAGATTTGTATTATTGTGGAGATTGAAATAGAACAGCCTAGGCAAACCAAAGTTGAAAATAATGTGCTTCCTTATGATACTTATTGTGATTAACTTGTGCAAGTAACAAGAGTTTCTTTTTCTTAACTACCATTAAAATATAATTTTTTTCCTTATGTTGAGAATCTTGTATTTCTTATTACATCATATACTTTATCACTGTGTGTCTTGCCTTTAGGCCCACCCAGCATCTTAGAGATGAGATGGCTACTGACAGGTTGTAAATATATTTATCCCTCTGCTTAGGAAGGGATGACCTCACTATCTAATAACATTGAGAAGACTGACATAGGAAAAAAATACATTGTTGGAAGATATATTAGCTTACATCTTTCTGGTTCTATCACTATTTTACAGACAGTAAGAACAACAAGATTGCAAAAAATCTGTTGGTACACAGCAGTACAGACAAAACTGTTTCTGGGTTGGTTGTTTTGGGGTTTTTTTAGTCATTCATATGGGCTTCTATTTTTCATTAGGAGGTTTTCAACGTAACTTCAGATCACTGAGCACTACATTCCTGTTCTTTCCAAACATTGATTACTGTGTACTTAATAATCTCAATATAACCTATTTGGTTTTTAAGTTAACAGCACTGAAATTTCTAGAAGTATAGATTTTCTGGCATGGAGTTAATTGTGTTATTTCATTCTGAAAGTGAAAAAAAGATACAAGATGTTTAATACTGCTTATACTTTCTCTTTTCTTAATAGGAAAATGTAATAGATCTTTTGCACTTTGTTGAAATATGTTCACTGTATAAACAATATTTTCTTTTAAAAACAGCTCTAGAGGAGTCTCAAACTCTTCAGCAATGGAATATGCCAGTTAAAATTTGTAAAATTTTAGCAGCCTTCTCAGTGCAAATAGAGAAATGAAGTCTACACACTTACATAGTTTATTTTTGTTTTAATTAGTTGCTACCTCTGAGTTTGTAATGTTCTCTGAAATTATTATTTTATCAACCAGAGGCAATCACTTGATCTGTCACATTTTACAGTCTGTGTCAGACTTTGTGTAGATTATATTTCTCCACTTGCATCTAGAAGGATGATGAAATTTTAAAAGTTCAAAATGGCATATACCTTTGATGAGGAGTTTGAGACTCTGCTAGGACTGTTTGTAAAACAAAACTGGTTTTATAAGGCTTACTCCACTGCGAGAAAGGTGAGGTCAAAAATATCATTGTATGTCCATGCTTGCTTGTATGATGTACTGACCACAAGATCAACATCATTCCTTTGTTGAAAAGGGGCAAATTATGCCATGCCTTTCTAACTCTGCAATCCAAAAAATATTCTCTTGTAGGAAAAGTATAAACAAAATATATATAGACAAGCAGGTAGTTAAACATGAATTACTACTGTAAAACAGTTAAGATTAGTGCAGATTTCTTGCATGTCTTAAAGTAGTTGCTGTAATGAACAGTAATTAAAATAGAAAAATCTAAATTGGAACTGCAGTGATTGGAAACTTTTATGACATACATGGAAATGCTGGCAGTTTGGGTTATTTCAGTTTACCACTTCGGTAATTACCTCAGCACACTTGAAAAGGTATCATTAAGTATAACAAAAAGAAAAATCTATCATCATCACATTAAAGATTACATTCTCTAGTGCTGAAAGCTACATCAGTTTTTAGGAAACAGAAAATTTTAGGTCTGGCTTTAGTGTCTGTGTCTACTGGTCCCTTTTTAACCTGTACTTAACTTCCCTTTCAGGAAAAAGAGCCTGGGAGAATACATAGAGATTTTGAAACAAGAAGTGTGAAACAAATCCTTCTCCTGCCCGGGCCCCCAGCTGTGCTCCATGGTGTAAGTTATTTAACCATTGTGTCTCTGTTTTTTTCCTTTGTAGACGATGAAAACATACTATTTTCTGTATGTTTAGTATTGCTTTGTTTTGATTAAATTCTTTAATAATCATGGTGAAAATTTTAATTTAATTTTAAATTTGAAGTTAATTTAGTAGATATAAAAGATGTTAAAAGACATATGTTTTGAAAAAAATATAAATCGAAACCTTACTTCATTGCTTTTCCAGCTAAAATTGTTAATTAGACTTGTAATACTTTCACAGATTATTCCAGCTGACCTAACCCTGAGGTATGTGAGACTGCTTATTGTTACTTTCTTTGCATTGTTACTGTGTGCTTTTACAATGTTTTGAGCATTTAGAAAGTAAATGTTCTTGTTGGCTGAAGTTCTGCAGTCTTGTTGTGTGATTTAAAGAACTTAATTCTTTTGTAGCTGTCAAAATAGTATTTCAGTGTTTGAGTCCCAATGGTCTGGAAGAATCTATTCATTAGTGTATCCAGGAAAAGAAGTGATCTTTTGAAAGAGATCAACAAATTCTGATATGTAAGTTATAGAGAATATGGGGAGATATCAGGGTCCTTAGAAGAAAAGAAACATTTAATTCTCTGTATGAATCAGAGAAGTCTGGCAAGTTTCAGTTCAGTATCCATGTTAACACGGTATTAGCACAGAATCAGTCTTGCAAATCTTTCAACTGATCTGTGTTATAGTATGATTAAGGTATTCCATAGTAACGTAAGGAAATAGGTAATAGAATTTTTAGGGGAATTTCTTGGCTACCTAGTTTGGTAGAACCCACTCTGCAAAAGAAAGGAAATAAATAAATAGTTTAAGAACAAGAAGTGGGGATTTGGAATCCTGAGTAACCTGTATTTGAAGGAAGTGTTCATAGCTGTAATGATTCTCAGTTAACTAACAAGACACGTGTTACTTTCGTATGTGCTAGGAAAGCCATTCACTGAAGTCCTCACTGTAATAAAATATCAATTGTGATCCGTATGTTGGCTGGAACTTGGTATGGAACTTGGTTTTTAGTTTAACTTTGGTTGTTTTCCATACATTAGTATTAGTACAAATACATTTTAACATAATTTCTATCTTCATTCTTGCATGACTTGTAGGAACATAAGGACTCAAGGTTCCTCTAGAGTGGGTGTAAGCATGAACACCATGTGAGAATCTTCCTTTTAGTCATGAACTAACCTTGAGCGTGCTTGTGTTCATTTTATCAGTGTCTTTTCCTATTTCTTATTCCTTCTTCTGTTACAGAAAGCCCTATATCCTTTTAACTTTGCTTTTATCTTTCCCAGCATTCCTCCAAAAGGAATGAACTTGAAATCTTTGTTGTTTATTCACTAGTAATTAGTTTAAAAGAATTTTAAGTTTAGATTTGTCGTATCAGTCATTGTTCTTTTTTAAACATTTGTAGCTATTTCTTTCTGTGTTTTTCAGCTGAAAAGGTACTTAAAAAAATTAAGTAGTTAATTAAATTTTAAGGTAGTTCTGAAAATTAGCTTGCTTTCCTAACTATAGTCCTTTTCGTTTCTTTTATACAGATATAAAATACATTATGTCAGCACAACTGTGTTTGCAACTGTCACCTGTTTCAAACTTGCTAAGAATTAACGCTAGGGGTTTGCCGTAAGTACTTTTTCTAATAACACCAGCTGTCTTTCTAAATGTAGTTGTATTTCTTATGAAAGTCTAACTCCTAGATGAAACTCCTTCAACATTAAGGTTTAAAATGTCTAATTAATGGTTTGGTTGTGTTTTAACATTATTTTCAAAATGTGTAAAATATTTTATAACAGTGATTTCACAGAGCATTGATAATGCAAGCTGCTCATAGCCTTTACAGACTGAACACTTTTTAAAAATAATTTAAACAACCTGTCATTTTCCAAAAGCCCCTTAGTTTCTTTTCAGTGTATTTTCAATGTGCACATTTTGTGTAGTTCAGTCACCTGTGTAAATAACAGCTTTCTCAGGACTGAAATGAGCAAATAATTACTAACAGTCTTGCATAAGCATTATTTTATTCAAGATAACTTCTGACAAGTTTACTCAAAAACATGAGCCATGAGGAGACTAAAGTACAAACAGTATTCAACAAATACTCTTACTTCGATTAACTGTGGTTGTGCTGCTACACCAACTACATCTTGCTGATCAATGTACTATCTTAGCATCTAAGAAAATTGATGCTGTCTCTCTTAGTGCAATCTTTCAATCTGGTTTACTGTATTATTTATTTATTTATTTATTTATTGAGGATGTAGTCTGTAGGAAATGAAGTCAAATTATCCATTCTACTTTTTTCTGAAAGTAATAGAATTTATAGTTTTTCCAGCTTCCCAGGGCTAAATTGACAAATGTGGGCCAGTCAGATGAGCTCTTCATCATTGTTGGGAGTTTAAAAACCAAACTAAAAAAGAAAAAAAGACCCCCCAAATCCCACAATAATCTTCATTATATTTTAAGACACTTTTCCTCAAGATGGAAGGTCAGTGTCATGGGAAATTTTCTTCATAGTTGTGCTAACCCGATGGTTTTTGTCATGTAAGCTTGTACACTTGAGGTATTTGAAAAAGAAAATTGAAAACTGATGTATAACCATATTCAATAGGAAAACAATTATATGAGTGGAGTGATGTATTCTTGGTGACCTGTGTTGCTTAGAAACAAACTGCTGTCTTGTCAATTGATTAAATCCTTGTCTTCTAATTGTTTTTTACTGGAAAGTCCGTTGCAATGCCTGACTCAAGCTCAGACATTCCTCCATTAACCATGAGGTCAATCTACTATCTGCTGCTTTCCTTTCTTCAATTTCGCTTCATCTCAACTAAAATCACTCAGACACCTCTCTGTGAGCATTTCTTACATAAAGTTACATAAAGTTATTAGTACTGAATTTACCTGGTGCAAGTTGGGTTAGAACACAAATGATCACATTTCTATTACATTAGCCAGTGCACACAAGAAAGGATTTTTAATAGCATTTTGTTTTCATATTAAATTAGTTTATATGTGGCCAGGTAAATAACCTGCCTCTAGAAAGTTACCCTGTCAACACTGTTTGAACAAATTTAAACCAATGAAGTAATTTTATATAGGATATTCTATGTGTTGTAGTACTGCATGCATTTGGTGAAGTACAAGAAGTTATCTGGCTAGATTTACTGTTTCAGCTGATTTTTTTTTTTCCTATTAGTTACTGAAGAGTATTTCTAGAATCACAGCTTCCTTATTCAGCTACAGATCTGATAGGTTTTTTTTCTCTTGTTTCATGCTTTATTTTAATTATTGTAAAATCTTTCTTTTGATCTGAAAAACATAGCCGTCTTCCATATGTATTTACGTAAACTATTGCTGCAGTATGTAGTTTCTCACCATCTCATTTCTATATCCACCTTTAAACTTGTTCCCAAACTTCTCACTTTAGACCCCAAATGCCTCTCTTTCTATGCTAGCCAGTAGTCTGCTTGTTAAATTTTCAAGTGGTATTTTTTTTCTCTCTCTCATTTTGTATTTCCTGCTTGATAGGAATTTATATAAACATTCAATAATTCCCTTACATTCCGTGTTCTCTTACTGTGACTTTTGCTCCTTGTACTCACCAGTTCAAGAACTGAGTTTCAGAAGTGTTCAACCTACTTAGGGAGTGTCCTTGAAGTAAGTAATAGTAACAAGCTCAACAGAAGAGTGTACGGAAGATCTTCACAGCTTTTATTTTTTCCCCTACAATGACCTATAGAAAATAGCATTAAATAATATATTTTCAGATGGGATATACCTTAAACCTGGACATCGTATGTGTTTCTGGATACTGTGGTAACTGCTGTTGTGTTGTCAGGGAAACAGCCTTGTGCTCAGTAGGCGAAACCAATGAGGATTAAGCAAAGCTATAATATAGCTAAGTCCCTGTGACCTTATCAGGATCAAGATCTGTCAGTTCTTCTCTTCGCAAGTGTCCCTCAGGAGTGAGGGAGATATGCACAAGTAAAAGCATACCTGCAGTATGCCTGATACAAGTATCAGACTTGGAGTATTCTAAGAAGTGAATGCATTTCTCAGTTAGATGGATTAAAAGACTCCGTTTGTGTAAGTAAAATCTTTATAAACTAAATGATAGAAAAGTTTTAGTGTGAGCTATGAATGTGGATGAGATAACTGAAATATGATGAACTCTGGAGTCTCTTCCATCTTTGTTGAAAATTCACACAAAAGTATACCAATATAAAAGTGAATTAAAGCCGCAGGGATAAGAAACAAAGTTTATAGCACTCTGGGATGCAGAGTAGTTGCCAACAGTTTTCAGCACTGTGTTCTTCTTTAGTAGTAAATATTGATGCATGTGTCACTGAAGTAAACTCACACTCCAATATAAATATATTATTTCATCCCAGTTTTTTGTATTAAAAGAAGTTAAGGGCTTTCTCCTTAAGCATTAAATTATTTTTGGTTTTTGTTTCTGAATGTTACACAATAGTTGAATTTTCATAAAAAATAAGAATGAGTGAAGGAGCAACTACATTTTCCATGCTTTGGCAGAGCCTCTGGAGTTTATTGTGCTTTTCTTTCTTGTACTGTTGTGTAACATCGAACACGATTTAATGTCTTTCTTAATTAGCCCTAAGTTTTAATTATTAATCAGTATGTATCAATCATTATCTTTTCTTTTTAAGTACCTCTTGTGTTACATGTCCATTATAAAAAAAAAAAAAATCAAAATCAATGTTAGTTCATCTGCAGAAAATGCCATATGAACATTTTTCATTAATGATACTGTCCCATGTCTTGTGCTGAGAAGGGAGCATCTGAGGCAAAGTGTGAAATGAGACATTTGATTATGATAATAGCTTGACTTCTAACATTATCTTGCAATATATTTTCTTTCTAGTAGTTTGTTTTTTTTCCTTCAGGTTGATCTAAACCTTTGTCTGGCCAAAGCGAATGGATTTTGTTAATTTTGATTATTCCTTTCTGCCATCCCAGTCCTTTTTCTCAGTGGTCCTGTATTTCTTTCTATTTTTTATCTGATTATTCAAAATATCTGGGTGTTTGGCTCAGAATGATTGTCTTTACCATTTCATCAAAGATACAGAAAATTTCTGTGTATAAGATACTCCTTATCAAAGTGAGTTCAGACATTTTGCAGCATGTTTAAAGCCATTATAGAAAACTTGAAATTGCGCTGATTTCATTGCTTCATTTCTGAGAGTGGCCACTTTCCTGATAAGATATTTCTATCAGAACATCAGGGGATTAAATGAAGCAAGAAGACAATGAAGACTTGGCCACTTCTGTAAGTTCAGTATGATGTCAGCCTTCTTAACTATGTAAAATGCGTGATAGAAAAGTTAGAAATGAGCGTATATTCAATACTTTAAATATTTAATGCTTACATATTTAAGAACAGAACAACATCAAAATTTTTTAGAATACATGCAGCAGTTGACACAGACTACAGCTTAAGTTTTGGGAGAAGAATGCACTGTGATGAAAAACAGAACATTAATTTGCAAAGTTAAAGGATTAGGAAACATGTACCTTTCTCATTCCTGTTTCTTCTTTTATTATTAATTTTTTACTTTTAGTTTTCAAGTAAAGTACAGAGCTGCATACTTTTCTTAATGTATTATCTACATCTAAAACTTTTTTCCCTTCTTGCGTTTTTCCTAATTTTGTACAAATAAATCTGTCCTTATTTTCTCTTGGTCCACCCTCTGTTAGAGCTCACTAATATGAATGACCTTGACCAGTAATGACTAATTTAGAAAACAATAAGTAGAATCCAACTTTTTCTTTTTCTTTTCTTTAAACCAACTAACTAGTTTAACAGTGTTCCAGTAAATTACTGCAAGTTATCTACTACCCTGCTGCTTTCTGGGGTGATCTGCAATCCTGAACAATAATGATAGCAGCAGCAGTCTCTCCAGTTGATTTGTTTGTGGAGAAAGAGGCAGATCAGCCTTTCCTGGCTCACGGAGTGCATTAGGTGAATCCAGGACATGTCATCCTCCCTGTGCATGTGCTGTGCAACTGATCCATGAGTGCATAACAGGTCTAAGATATTTCTGAAGCTGTCGATTTACAGCAGGCCATCTGTGCATGGCGCAAAGCCACGTGTCCAGGTGTTCCAACTTGTTTAGTAGATATCTCTTCTTCCATGTGAAATGCTGGCAAATGCAGTTTTCTCATTCTGTTTTAAGTTACTGGTGTAACTTTGGTCCATCTATTCTAAATACCATGTACCATGGATATATCATTCTTCTGATCAAATTCAGACATGCATTCAGAAGTAGTCATTGGAATAATGTTACGGTGAAGTCAGTTTAATTCTGTAATATCAATATGGAGGAAACCAGAACTAGACTTAGAGTACTCTACTTATGTCTGATTTTTCTTCCTTTCATATCTTATATGGCTACTGACAGTGCTGTAAAATACAAGAACAATTTACAAAATCAAAATGTTCACATTTGTCGTATATTGACAACAAAACTCCAGGAAAAAATGAGGTTCTGGAAGACCTCAGGTGTTTAGGTTGCTGTTGTCAAAAGACTGAACAGAAAACTGTAGTTTTAACTGAAATAAATAAAAGCATGATGTCCAAGCTCTAATTTAGTCCAGTGTTCTTCTCAAATCTAATTCTTGTGAATTACATCTCCAAAGATTATGGAATATTAATTCTATTGTACTTATAAGATTATGTGTTTATAGGAATAGACTGCATTGATCATTTCTGCACTGCATTGTAATATTTTGAATTTGGTGCATTATACATAACACAAATACGCAAATCTGTATGTTGGATGCTTTTTTTCCTATGCTTATTTTTTTTATAATTTACCTTTAAACTTCTGATGTACATGTTTAAGAGTTAAATTTCTCATGAGGGTAACTTAGTAGCCATAAATCCCTTTCTGAATAGGTTTGTATGAGTGAAACACTCAGCCTTGGAACACGCTTAATTCAGATTATGAAATACAGATGCTGGGGTGGGTATACTAATTAACTGATGTGTGGTTTCTTTATGAAAGGACATACAGCAATATGCTGTTGTCTGTCAGTTTTAAGTGAAAGACTGTCAGCCACAGCAGCTATCTGTGAACAACTGAATGTATTTGTAGTAGCTGTCTTTGTGTCACTGCAATAATAAGTAGCAATAGATAGATAATCCCAACAGAAATCAAAGACACTAACAACAAACATGAGTATCTCACACTTTTGCAAATTGCTTGCCCTGTTTTTTTTATATGGAGGATGATGCAAAATATTTATATCAGCATATTCATACTCCTCTGCATACTTGACCGTATTTTTTATCATTTGCTCCATTAGTATTTACTTTACTCGTGTTTTGTGTACAAAAATAATCAAACAAGTAGAAAAATACATAGCGATAGGCTTTAGATCTATGGATATTCTTTACAAACAACTCACTGTGGGTGTGGTTTTTGCGTGTGTGTGTGTGTGTGGTTTACACATTGATTTTCAATTTACAACCCAGTTTAAACTTAGATAGAGGATCAACCCAAAACTTCAGTTTTAAGACTGTTATCACTATCTTTGACTTTATATCCTCCTTAAAGTCAAACTGTTTGACAGCAGCAGTAGTTAACCATGGTGCCTTGAGGCTTACTGTGATCCAACAAGCTGCATGCAAGCTAGACAGTGCTTAAGGGTTCTCCCTTATGGCTCACTTCATCTTTCAGGAGACAACAAATGACTTCAAGTAGGGAGTACTAAATGCCTTCTCCCATGCCTGTCCACATCCTAGCTCAGAGAGCGAGGAGGCTGCTGCAGATGTACAGAATAGTGAAGTCGTAGCTCTGCGCTGAGGAGGAGTGAAGTGTGGCTCTCACAGCTGTCTTCTCTCTGTAAATAGGGAAGGTGTTTCATTTCAGAATCAAAGTAGTTTGGCTTAATTACCTGTGAAAGCTGTGTAATACTTCCAGCAATCCATGACATGCTACCTTATAATTTCATTTTTGAAGAGTTTAAAAAGGGGATGTTTGGGGAAGCCTCAATGCTTTTTGGGCTTTTTGATCTTTTGGTAAGTGTTGTGCACATTTGCAGATTATTTATTAAAACAATATAAAACATGCATGTTTTCCACTATTACTTTTATTTGAAGCACTGGTGTTTCAGTTTAATGTTTCAGAAGTGATACAATCACATCCAGAAAATTATTAATAAGAAAATTGAGAAAAATTTGACTGATTTGCTAACATTCTTTGCTGCCCCCATTTCAAGTCTGCAATTTAGGTAAAACCTGAGTAGATGCTGGTGATGCTTCTTCTGAGAGACATTACATTCTTTGAAAGTAATAATATTCAGCCTGCTTCAGCCTGAGAAAAACACACAGAGGATCATTTGGCTTACCTGTTTTGTTTTTTGAGGGTATTAACAGACCCACATCCAAGAAGGTGATTATTTCAGTCCTTGTTGCTTAGGATTTATATTGAGGCACATGGTTGCTAACATAAAACTGTTCTGCTTCCTTAGGCAAAGGTATTTAAGTCCTCTCAGGCACAAAAACACAGAAGTGGCTGCACTGGATCAAAGCTGTTCAGTTTTCCTATATTCAGCCTGTGGTTGAAGTTCATAACCCATTCTACTGAGAAAAAGGCAAGAATATTGCATTTACAGAATAATCATCTTAATAAAGAAAATTTCATGTTATGTTCTTGCTGCTTGTGAGGCTTGATTTATATGCAAAGACTGCTCAGTTGAGTGCAATGGAGAAAATGAAGAAATGGTGAAAGCTACTTCTTAGTTCTCTTGAGTAAAGGAGAACAGTATGACAAATAAAAGGAAAAAAATACAGAGGCCCACAAATTGACAGTGACACAAGTAGCTGACAGTGTCTTCTGAATAGTCAGTATTTGATGGATATTCCCTGAGCAAGTACAACAAAGAAAGTGGGTAAAATTCAGGATAAAATTTTAGGGAGAGGATATGATTGTTTGTCAAGAACATAGTGAGAGCCTTGGATATATTGTAAGGGGAAGCAAGAGATTTTAGGATATTGAGTGATGTTAATTACATGTCCTGATACATAGGTTAGATAACGGTTGTAAGAGTTCTGAGAGATCTGAAAAGCTCCATGTTCAGCTTCTGATAGTAAACAACACAAGCACTGACTGTTAACTGACTGTTGTGTTGTTAGTAAACAACACAAGCGCTGACTTTCAGCATTTCTTTCTGCACTTTGGAATTTACAGTTTCTGAGTCATATCAGCCCAGTGTATTTTCATTGCATCATTTGTTGTTTTATAAGCCCACATTGTTATCTCCTTTCTAAGTTACAGAGTCCAGGACTTTTTTCTCTTTTGTACGGTTTGTTTTCCTACACCTTTCCTTGTATTTTAACATGATGTTAAAATTCCTGTCTGAATTCCTTATGTTATTTTTGTATTCTTCCTGGGTTTTTTCTTTTTTGATAGAGTATTTTTAAAACTGAAATCAGTAATACAAACATAGATTTGTCTTTGATTTCTGTAGTCCATATGAACACTGATAAGACTGTCTTCCATTCTATTCTTAGAGCATTTGTATTAAAGAGGGGGATTTTTTTGTTAGTAGGTTTCTTTCTCAGTATATGCATTTGATTTCATCTTCATTATAGGTGCAAGTACTTTCTATCAGTGTCCACTGAATTTGTAGCCACCAAAAAAATTGTATTTTCTAATGTGATTTTCAAAGTGGAAATGAAATCTGTGCATGTTCTCTTGGTTATAGAGCAGAGCTGAGATACAAAGTAGAGTCTACTTGCATGTCTTATACCCTGGTGCTTGTGGAGATTGGACTAGAGGTTCTTGCTGTTATCTCAGGAGTCATTTGTTTCTCCCATTAGATTCCTTATTGTTTGAGATAATAGAACTTCTAAGAGTTGAGGTTACAAACACCCTATGTAACAGAGCAATGTGGTGTTTGGACAACCAGAATCACAGTTAGGCAAGCAGATACTTTTCATCCAGTCTTGCCTTTTGTCAGGTGTCTGACATGTTCTTAAGTGTTCAGGATCATGGGTTTCAAGCCTATTGAGTTCCTTAGCCTATGATATTAGGTGTAGTTTATAGGTCCCATGCTGTCTAGCAGGGCACAGTCATTATGCACAGGGTAAACGTCACCCTGGAACTTTGTGCAAGAATTTTCAACTTATGTATCTTTCAAATCTTCTAAAAAATATAGTACACAAGATTCAGCAGAACCCAGCAGAAAAAACATAATTACTTGCATATTTTACACTGTACTAGACATAAGTGAAACTTACCCTACTTCTGCGAGTCAAACATATGCTTTTCCCTTTAAAACTCCTTTCAAATATCAGACTTCAGTTTTGGCTAAGGCAGAAACTTAGACTGGTTATAACAGGTATTGAGTCTTCAGGAATGACAGGTATTAGACACATAAGTTCCTGTTTTACTGACTATGTGAGCCACACGTAACCTTTAATGTAATCTGGCATATGTACATGACTCTGCTGCATCACATTTTCTTAACAAGGTTCTGTTTAAATTTCCCATCTATTCACTGGCATTTTGACAACTCTAGAAACAGGTCTGGCAGGATTTTTTAAAATAAATATTCTAATCTGTTTTACAATGCTGCAATTTTTTTTTCCTAATAATGTTCAACTCAGCTTTCCCATACAACTGTGTTAATGTCTTTGATTACTTCATTTCAGGTAAAAATTCCCTCTAAATTTTCTTTTCCTTGGCATGTGTGCAGTAGATATCTCCTATACACTACCTTCATGAAAGGAATTGGGTAGGACTCTAATGGCCTGTGAATATTTGCCAGCTCGTGGTCAAAAATGTAAACAGAATTGTGTTTGAAGTTCTGCAATTCTTTGATTGAACAGCTCCGTTGGAAGGGACCTACAATGATCATCTGGTCCACCTTACTGTCACAGAATCATAGAATAGTTTGGTTTGGAAGGAACCTTAAATATCACGTAGTTCCAACATCCTTGTCATGGGCAGGGACACTTTTCACTAGACCAGATTTCTCAAAGTCTTTTCCAATCTGGCCTTGAACAGCTTCAGGGGCAGGGCATCCCACAGCTTCCCTGGGCAACCTGTTCCAATGCCTCTCAACCCTCCCAGTAAAGAATTTCTCCCTAATGTGTAACATAAACTTACAGTCTTTTGGTTAATGGCACTCCACCTTGTCCTGTCACTATCTGCCCATGTAAAAAGTCTTTCTCCATCTTTCCACCTTTTATGTATTGGAAGGCTGCTCTAAGGTCTCCCCAGAGCCTTCTCTTCTCCAGGCTGAATATCCCCAACACTCCCAGCTTGNTCCAATCTGGCCTTGAACAGCTTCAGGGGCAGGGCATCCCACAGCTTCCCTGGGCAACCTGTTCCAATGCCTCTCAACCCTCCCAGTAAAGAATTTCTCCCTAATGTGTAACATAAACTTACAGTCTTTTGGTTAATGGCACTCCACCTTGTCCTGTCACTATCTGCCCATGTAAAAAGTCTTTCTCCATCTTTCCACCTTTTATGTATTGGAAGGCTGCTCTAAGGTCTCCCCAGAGCCTTCTCTTCTCCAGGCTGAATATCCCCAACACTCCCAGCTTGGCTCCAACAGGTCTGTGTCCTTATGTTGGAGTCCCTAGAGCTGGATGCACCATTCCAGGCGGAGTCTCACAAGGCCAGAGTAGAGGAGGAAAACCACTTCCCTTGACCTGCTGGCCACATCATTCTTTGGATGCAGCCCAGGTCACAACTGAGTTTCTGGGCTTGCAAGCACATGTCACTAGGTTGTGTTAAACTCCTCATCCACTTACGGCCCCGAGTCCTTCTCCCTAGGTCTGCCCTCAATCCTTTCTCCTCCCAGCCTGTACTTGTGCTTGGGATCACCAAGGTGCAGGACCTTGCACTTGACCTTGTTGAACTTCACAAGGTTCACACAGACCCACCTTTCAAGACTGTCATGTACATGTCCAGTCCCTCTAGATGGCATCCCTTCCCTCCAGTGTGGTGACCACACCACACAGCTCAGTATCACCAGTGAGGGTGCCCTTGATCCCCTGTCCACAACACCAGCAAAGATGTTGAACAGTGCTGGTCCCAACACTGGCCCCTGAGGGACACTACTTGTCACTGGTGGTGTCCCTCACTTGGACATCAAGCCATTGACTACAACTCATTGTGTTCAATCATCCAGCCCATCAAGATATTCAAGATTGATTCCTGTTCTTAGGACTCTCCAATGGTTTCTGTGCCCCCATGAAATCTGTTCCTTAGGATCTGGGGATTTTCCTAAGCATAAACCATCTACTGATCATACTTATTTGCTTACCCTTTATAACTGCAGTCTTTACTGATAATTTTAAGTTTGCATAGAGTCTAATATAACCAATTTGTATGAAATATTATTTAAATATGAGAAGAATTTTACTTTTTCTCAAGAAATAAAATTGGTAAGCCTTCAGATTTGTAGTCTTTTTTTGAACAACTCTGTGGGTCTTGAGAGGATATGATTAAAACCCCTACTATTAATGGAAGAATGAACATACCAGGACCACTGAGTGTAAAATTTGTATCTGAGTTCTGCTCCTTCTGTGTATTGGCTTTCATTCCTTTTTTCTAACTTGGAGTATTATTAGAAGATAGTCTAAATTTATAAGTCTGAATTTACATCTGCTTAAAATCATCATAAGTCACTTTGAAACAATGCAACCAATTACCCTGTTGGGTTTAAAAAAAGAAAAATAAAATCTTACAAAAAGTATGTCTATTTTTGGAAGATATTTAAATATAAAATAGCTGGCTTTCTCAGGTATGAAAAACCTATATTTAGTAGCATAACTTTTTGAAAATATATTATTAGTTAGTTATTATTATGGCTTCTTGATGGCTTCTGTAAAGAATAATTCTGTATTCTTTGTCCAAGTCTATTTATAGTATTTTTTCCATTCTTTTCCATGATTAAAAAGTATTTGTATTTTCTTTTGTTCTTTCTCTTCCTTATCTCTCTTAAATTCCTTTTGTTCCATTCTGTGGGTTACTTCACATGTATAAGTTACTTGTTAAACTGTCCCTCTCAGAAATCTAGAGAAGGATGTTACAGTTCAAATGTTGTTATTGATGCCAAAATGAAATATAATGCTGTTAAATTGATTCTAATAGTTAAACAAGGGGCACAGTGTTAGAGTCACAGACTCATAGACTCATTTTCATTGGAAGCAACCTTTAAGTTCATAGAGTCCATTAAGTCAGTCTGAACCAGCAGCAAAAGCAGTAGCTGTGAGAGAATGAAAGAACTAAATCTCAGGATGCCATTGATTCAGTGTTTCTTCTTTGTGTATGATTTGTTATTTTTCTAAGATACTGCAGAAATTGTTTTAATAAATTGTCTGTTTAGTTGGCATTTAAAATTCACTTATCTCGTGTTGCTGTGGCTGTTCTGTCCTGCAGCTTTTCCCACGGTGAACTGAACTAATTTGCAATGTTGTCAGGCTGCAAATGAGTGGGAAAGAGAACTAGGGCTTATCTTACATTCAGGGCTAAAGGAGGGGTAGCTAGGCATGTACACTAGCAACCTGCTTTGGAAAACGCTGTAATTAAGATGGGTTGCACATCAACACTAATAACTTAGTGGCTTTGGAAGCATGCCTCTTCAACACTAGTGAGTCCTTTTCATTTAGTTTTGGCAATTTGCAATAGTTCATTTTGTTATTCTGTTCCAGACCTTCCACTGTTATGTGCATTTGAAACAGATTTTCCAGTATATCCTCTATAAGGAAAGCTCCTTTTCTTTGGGTTTTTTTTCTGAACTCTTATGGTACTTCTGAAAACTCTTCATAACACTTACAAGTCAATACTTTTTAATAAGGTTACTTTTTTATTTTTTTCTTGAAATTAAACCCTAGATTGGTGGATATATAAATTTTTTTTTGCATTGGACATGAAGTAAAGAATATGATGTATACAGTTGCAGATTAGTTCCTTAATAATACAAATTTGGACATAAGTAATGTCCCATCCTTTGCTGAGAACTAACTCAGGAGCTTTTTCTCCTCTTGTGGGTTTCCTGACTGGATTCACCAAAATAATCCATTATAATATTGTAAACTTTCACTTCAGCAGTGCCCCATTGTGTAATTTACCTGGTTTACATTATTGTTTGCTTCTTGCTCTTAGGCCTCTTGGTCTCCCATAGTATGTCACAGGCATTGTCATCATCCTAGTCCCCCGTCAGTATTATAGTCTTAAAAATCCTATGCTTTCCTACTTAGGTGAGAAATCCCAATCCGTACTAATCCTATTTTCCTTATTGATCCCGTGAACTCGTTTATCTGATTTGATTCAGATATTTTAGCATTTAACACTACTCCTCTGTTGCAGTGAACAGTTTTTCTGATGTTTTGTGTACCAAGCACAATAATCTTTTAATTTATTATTTTCTTTCACCATGTTTTTGTATGCTTACAATGTTATTAAAGCAATATATTTATTTATTTAAACCCAGCTATTTTGCTTCCCCCATTTTATTTCTTCTATTGTGCTTTGTTTATGTTTTCATACCTTTGGTGGTATTTTTTGAGTTACCATACCATGTTTAAGTGCAACTCTATTCTTAGTCAACCAATAAACTGAATCCTCACATATCTGCAAAACAGTACAAGTCAGTAATTTCTTTTGCTCTTAATTTATTTACTTGCCTTTCATTTCCACCAGCACAATATAAACTTTATAATGTTACTGTCTTAAAATTGAGTATGTCTGAAAGAAATATACCCCATACTTGATCACTATGAGATTAAAAAAAAAGGGAAATACAAAAGTTAAAGAGAAGCAATTAAATGTGAATTCCAGAGTCTGAGTGGAAAACCACATAGATATAAATATGAACTGTTTATGGATTGATATATGTTTTGTGGGAGGAGGCTGCAATTTTCATCATACGAAGTAGTAGGGACAAATTATTTTTGAGGTGCACTAAGAAATGCACTTATGCAATAGATCATACATGATTCTACATTTTTTCCTGGTATCTTGAGTCACTATTCTACACTTTCAAGAGACTGAGAAGATTATGAAATAATAGGATTTCCAGTGTTAAATAATAAAAAGTCTGTACAGAAAGTTAGAGGAAATCGTAGGATTTTTTTTGTTTTGGTTTGTAAAATATTTAATTATTTCCTTCTTTAAACCTTCTCTAATTTTCTAGGTATTGTAGAAGCCATTTTAATTAAAACTGTGAGATTATTTGCATTAAATGCTACAGTGGTTTTCATTTTCAGTCTTCTTTTGCATGCTTGATAGTACTTCAGATTTGAAGTAATGATGAACCACACAGTTACTGTTTTGTTGTTTCAAACTCAAAATATCTTGGAAAGACAACTTAGATTTTAGCCTGGTTCTGGATGTATGAAACTCTTCTTTACCACCACATTCAAGCAGGAAGTTTCCTTTTATGTTGCACTCTTCAGCTATAGCCTCCTGGAAATTATTTTGATTTGGTTTTTTTTTATTCTGTGCAAAGGTAAGGGCATTCAGAGAAGGAGTTTTGGTTGTATTTTCGGTCTGTTTAATAACAGGAGAAAACATCAAAACAAGACATTAGATCATGACAGAAATAGAAAAAAAAATCAAATTAGAAGAATTTTCAGTATAAATAGATGTATAATTGCAATGCCATAGCCCTTGAATTTATGTAATTACACATACTCAAAAAAACCTCTATGTCATTGCCATAATGAAAAAGCCATAATTTCTCTTCAAAAGCACTTCAGAAAGCAAAATTCAGACAGTCTGCCAGCATATTCAATTTGTCCATCTCTCACTAAAATTGTACCCTATCTTCAGTAAGGAAATTGGTCTTCTGTTGAAAGCAAAGTAATTACAAGAATTTCTCAGAAAAAAAGGCATTGCTCTCATCACTCCTTGGAATTAAAATTGTAAATATTTCTCTTCCCCTTGCTCCCTCATCGGTTTAATTTCATGAGTATATAGGTCCCTGACCTTGGCCTGATTGACAAGGGAAGTTAAAACTGCAAGCACTTACTATTCCTTTCCACACATCAGTGAAATGATGTTAGGAATATTAAATGGATGAACACAGCTTAACTAGTATTTAAATTATGGAAGGTCTGATGTATGGCATTTTGTAGTAAACAGTAATTATGTGATTTTTTTTTCTGTTAGTAAAAATTTGAAATACTATGATTAGAAGAAAAAGGATTAATTGTTTTTATATATGATAAACACATATCAGTATACTGTGTACTTCCTGCTAGAATTTATTTTATTTTGTTACAATTAGCAAATATTAGTAAACATGAAATCTACAGACTTGTTATGCCCTCCATGATTCCTGAACTGCTCCTTTCAAACACAATTTTACTCTGTCTCATCTTTTCCCAGCCTCCAAATAATAACAGCAGGGCTGCTGTTTGATCAGCAGTTGTGTGCATTCCATATGCCAGGTTATGAATTTTATTAGAGAAGTAAAATTGAACAGATTGTGGAAGTTGCCAAAAATTATTAATAAAAATTGTCAGCAAAACTAAGATTGCTTTCAAACTGGGCATGAAGGGTTCTGTAGATACATTCACAGATTTTGTTTTCTTAGAGACCTTAATATTCATACTAAGATCCCAGACCCCACAATAAAATGTGTTGTAAGAAGAAGACTAAAGGAGAGTTAAATTATCAGGCCATACTGCCTAGCAATGATTTCTTTAAATCTTATTTGAACTTCTCTTTTTAGCTGCTGTGTTCTTTGAAGACTCTCACACATAAACCATAAAATGTGTGTTGATATTACAGCTTGTATTTCTTCCCTACTACAATATATAATTTTTCATCCATCCTCAGTCTTTCATTTCTGTTTTATTAAAAGAAAGTACGACTCGGCGTCTCATACAGAGTTTAGTTCCAAGGCTTAAGTTCATCAAGATGAACACGATTCTCATATTATTTTTATGCTGGTCATGGAGGAATATTGAAAAGAGATGAAGGGATGAAAAGAAGGCTGGGTATCCAACTGGACACGAGTGAAGTCTTCATAGTCCATCAGACCTGATGATATGCATCTCAGAGTCCTGACGGTATTGACTGATGGAGTTCCCAAGCTGCCCTCCATGATATTTGAAAGGTTATGGCAGTCAGCTGATGTTCCAGGCAACTGGAAAAAGGGAAACATACCCATTTTTAAAAAGAGTAGAAAGAACAACCCTGGAAACCACTAATGTGTCAGCCTTACCTCTGTGCCTGGGAAGATCCTGGAACAGATTCTCCTTGAAACTGTGCTGAGGCACTTGGAGGGGATTCAGGACAACCAGCACGACTTCACCAAGGGTAAGTCCTGCCTGACCAAACTGCTGACTTTCCCGGAGGGAGTGACCACATCAGTGGATGAGGGATGGGTTACAGATTTCATTTATCTGGACTTCTGTAAAGCCTTTGACATGATCCCCCACACATCCTTCTCTTGAAATTGGAGAGACGTGGGTTTGAAGGGTGGACTGTTTGGTAGGTAAGGAATGGATGTGACAGTCATATCCGGTGGTCAACAGATGGACATCAGTGACACGTAGTGTCCCTCAGGGGTCCACACTGGGACAAGTGTAAATTAATATCTTCATTAATGACACAGACAAAGGGATCCAGTGAACCCTCAGCAAGTTTGCAGATGACACCAAGCTAGGAGGTGTGTTTGACACACCTGAAGGACAGGATGCCATCCAGAGGGACCTGGACAAGCTGGAAGAGTGGGCNCTTAGAGGGCTGGAGCACCTCTACTGAGTGGAAAGACTGAGAGAACTGGGGTTGTTCAGCATGGAGGACAAAAGGCTTCAGGGCTACCTAATTGTGGCCTTCCAGTAACTGAGGGGAGCCTACAAGAAAGATGGAAAGCAGCTATTTACAAGAGCATGTGTCTTGGTTTAAGACAATTTAAAGGGGAACACTCTAAAATGAGTTGCCTCCCCTTTATAGGTTTAACCAATCCCTTTCCACCAATTAGGAGAAAACGAATATGAGCAGGTGTAAGTGGAAAAATAACAATTTGCTAACAAATGAAACTGCAACAGGCAAAAAATAACAGTAAATAATCACTAGATACAAAATTTCTAGAACATTCTCCCCAAGAACAGAGAAACCCAAAATGCCAGAAATGCCTTTTTTGGGAGCTGGAGCCTGCCGCAGGCGACTGTGTGAGGGGAGGCAAAGGGGAGAGATGGCGGCAAACCCTCCCCCCAAGATGGCGGCCTTTGCAGGTGACAGCACAGTCCGGGAGACAAAGGGGAAGGATGGCGGCAAACCCTGACAAGAAAGTAAGAGATATGGAGCAGTTCTAGTGGCAGATGAAGACTTGCTGGCTTATGTGGGGTCACCTCTGCTGCCCGCCACCTCCTCCTGCCACATCCAGGACTCCACCAGTGTTGCTGCTGCTGTCTGCCAAGCCACTGGTGTGTCCAGGGGGAAAAACTGGCCTGGTGGCACTGACCTGGCCCCAGGGACTAGCTCAAACTCCATGCTGCTGATAAGGTTTGCGAAGTTCACTCCAGAACAGTTTTTGCTTGTGAAATATATATTTTCTCAGTCGCTGCTGTTACAAGACCCGAAAAAAACCCCAACCACCTGATGCAACCCTCTCCAAACGTGGAGCGGAGCCTCCAGCTTCTGCAAATGCTTCCATGAAAGAGAGTGCTCCCTGCTTCCAGGCTCCAGCTTAAAAGGGGATCTAAGCAAAACCCCTCTTCCCTCACCCCCACCTCAGGATCCTGTTCTGGCTACGGTGCTGGATCACAAAGAGACAGTAAGGATTTTCTGGGGCACAGATAGTTATGGAATACAAAAACATTTTGGGTTGCCCATGACAACACNAAAAAAACCCCAACCACCTGATGCAACCCTCTCCAAACGTGGAGCGGAGCCTCCAGCTTCTGCAAATGCTTCCATGAAAGAGAGTGCTCCCTGCTTCCAGGCTCCAGCTTAAAAGGGGATCTAAGCAAAACCCCTCTTCCCTCACCCCCACCTCAGGATCCTGTTCTGGCTACGGTGCTGGATCACAAAGAGACAGTAAGGATTTTCTGGGGCACAGATAGTTATGGAATACAAAAACATTTTGGGTTGCCCATGACAACACAGAGTGGCAGGACAAGGGGACGTGGCTTCAAATCACTAGAGAGGTGGTTTGGATTAGATACTGGAAATACATTCTTTACTGTGAGCATGGTACCTGAACAGGTAGCTCAGAGAAATTGTGGATGCACCAACACTGTCAGTGTTCAAGTCCAGGCTGGATGGGACTTTAAAGAGCCTGGTCTAGCTGCAGCTGTCCCTGACCAAGGCAGGATGCTTGGGACTATGTGATNGAATACAAAAACATTTTGGGTTGCCCATGACAACACAGAGTGGCAGGACAAGGGGACGTGGCTTCAAATCACTAGAGAGGTGGTTTGGATTAGATACTGGAAATACATTCTTTACTGTGAGCATGGTACCTGAACAGGTAGCTCAGAGAAATTGTGGATGCACCAACACTGTCAGTGTTCAAGTCCAGGCTGGATGGGACTTTAAAGAGCCTGGTCTAGCTGCAGCTGTCCCTGACCAAGGCAGGATGCTTGGGACTATGTGATTGTAAAGGTCCCTTCCAACCTAAGACATTCTGCAATTCTATGGTTCTATTGCATCATTTTCCTCTCACTGGATACCAGGGACAAGAGCATTGCACCTCCGTCTGCACTTCCCCTCCAGAGGAAGCTGTATAGAGCAATGAGTTTCTTTCAACTAAACAGAGTTTGGCATCATTCAAGTTCAGATATCTAAGTTCTTTTCAATGGACCTAGTCCTGATTTTCAGTTTGAACATATTTAGAGGTTTTTCTGTGTACATTAACACAGAAAACCAATTTGAAACAATGTTCTTAAAATTATCATATTTAAATATGTTTATTACTATTTGTGACTCTTCATTACTTGATGTTTAATTTTAGCATTTGAAAATTTAGCACTACATCAGAATGACTTGCAACTACAGCAGATTTCAGAGCCTTCTAAAACAAAATCCAATACGATAACAGATAAGAGAGCTCGTGTGCCTGTTGCAGAGCAGCTGAGAGCTCAGAACCTCCAAGAAGAGCAAAGAGCCCAAGACACTGAAAAAGTGTCTACTTATTTTTATAGACTTCTGAAGAAGTATTTTCTGAAGGTTATGTGCTTAATGAATTAGCTAAAGCCAGTGTGAAGGCTTCCTGATTCTGTGCTACACACTCACATTTGTCTGTGTTACACATTTATACAAGAATGAAGAAAATTGGTGTGCATGGAAATAAAGCCAGTGTACTCTTGTGAGACCTTAAAAACATATTTAAAAATCACTTGATGTTAAATTGAGAGTATTTACATATTTTCAAGCATGGAAAGTATTTATAGATTTGAAGACAAAGTGTGTATTTCACCACTTGTATGGGTATGAGGTGTCCTTGTAAAAGAGGTTTGTGTCATTCCTCTTTTGTGAAGGAAAGATGAAGCCTTGTACAAAAGCAGGAAAATGACAGGAGAAGGGCACCTATAGCGTGTATGGCCTCAGAACATCTTGTACTTCTGTGTAGCTATTCTGATGAGGTAAAAAAGGAGGAAGAAATTTCTTTAGACATGGAAACACTCATCCAAAGCAGAGTTTATCATTTTTATAGAGGAAATAGCCCAGTATCCAAGGGGTGTTGAACCATATTGACAAAGCCATTGACTAATTAGATATGCATTTGATATGGCTGATGAAGGGAGAGAGTCTTGCTGTGGTTATTTAGCTGTTCTGTTGCCACTATATGAACAAGAATGGCAAAAAATATCCCTTTATGTATCTAGAAAAGAAAATGCAAGAAATATGGAAAATATATATGCATAAAAAACATTTTTCTATGCCACTCCACCTTTACCTGCATGTATTTGTAGTGCAGTTTAAATGAGTGTAATTTGTATGCTTGTGACTCTTGATGATCTGAGACTCACTATTCAGCAGTAGTGTTACCTAATGGTATTCCCAGTTTCTGTGCTGTATTCAGACCTGAAATATGTGAAACATACTAGAACTAGAATTCAATCAAAGCCCTTAAATGCCTATAAGGCACTGAGCAAAAACTCTTTTTCATTAAAGATGTGCTTCTATTGCACCACATTATTTACTAATGCAGACAAAGCATATAAAGATGTATCATTTTCTGATAATGGTAATTAAAATATACATGTTCATCCTCAAATATTGAAAATCTGCTGGGATATTGATAAACTGTCAAATTACTTAGAATTTATGGTGATACTCTAAATGAATTTTACAACATATACTTCCTTATATAAAAATCGTGATTTATGAGTACAGTGGCTGAAAATATTTTAGGTCAAGTTTTAACTGTGGAGAAAAGGTAGAGAATTTTTTTGCTTTCACAATATTTTAGTGATCCACTTAAAAAAATAAAAAAACAAAAACTCAAAAGAAAAGACAGAAAGAAAAGTAGTTTGCTCAAGTGTGGAGCCTGATAATCTCTTCTTCCTGGAAGATTGTTTTTCTTCT
>VYXC01012088.1:14590-99428 GCA_013397175.1 Platysteira castanea | reverse complement strand
GAGCCCCGTGGGCAGCAGGGGAGGGAGGGGATTCTGCCCCTCTGCTCTGCTCTGCTGAGACCCACCTGGAGCCCTGCATCCAGCTCTGGGGTCCCAGCACAGGAAGGAAAGGGACCTGCTGGAGCGAGTCCGGAGGAGAGACATCAATTTGTTTAGAGGGCTGGAGCACCTCTGCTATGAGAAAAGACTGAGAGAATTGGGGTTGTTCTGCCTGGAGAACAAAAGGCTTCAAGACTACCTAATTGTGGCCTTCCAGTAACTGAGGGGAGCCTACAAGAAAGATGGAGAGCAGCTATTTACAAGAGCGTGGAGTGACAGGACAAGGGGGATTGGCTTCAAACTGATAGAGAGTAGGTTTAGACTAGATATTAGAAAAAATTTCTTTACTGTGAGAGTGGTAAGGCACTAGATTGGGTTGCCCAGAGAAGTTTGGATGCCCCATCCCTGGAAGTGTTTAAGGCCAGGCTGGATGGAACCCTGACCAACCTGGTCTAGTGAAAGGTGTTCCTGGCCATGGCAGTGGCATTGGTGATCTTTAAGGTGCCTTACAACTCAGGCCATTCTATGATTTATTCTCCATCGGTATGCCTGTACAGGGTGTTTGCAGTTGTCTGTCATGAGACTTAGTTACTATCTCTTTTTCCTTTTTTTTTTTTTTCCTAGCTTTTTGTTGTTTTACTCTCAAGGCCTTCCCACTTATTGCTGCAATTGCAGTTCTTCAAAGTGTGGGCACTTAAAACAGCCTGCCTAGGCTCTTTCTTCATAGTCAGTAAGAAACAGGCATGCGTCAGAGAAATTTCTCTTATCATTTATTTAAAACAGGTAAGATGAGTCACATTCTTTAAGAGTCTGTTTCTCTTCATTGCCCATCTAGAGACCCTGTAGAGCTCAGCTACAAGCTCAGCTATAGGTGTCTGGTTAAATGAGGTGAAATTTTTCATTTTGAAAGTGTCATCTGATGGGGAATACATAATCAACTCAAAGTTCAGCTCAGGTGGACCCATTAAGGAGGGAACATTACTTCCTTGTCCCAAAATGGCCACGTTACAGTGACTTTTCTAGTGTGCATTTTACTTGGAGGAGTTGAATGTTTTGCTGTTATCTAGTTCCCAGTAATACTTTCAGGATTGCTTCTTCAAATTACAGATTTCTCTGAATCTCCAGGGGTTTTTTTCTTAAATTTATTAAACAAAAATCCTTTGCCTTCATGTGTTTTTCCCTGCAGATATTAATAGATCCTGGAACTTCAACACAGGCTATGAGTTAATGAATAAAGAGTGTATTTTTGAAAATATGCTAATAAGACACAGTGTGAAATAGATGTAGACACATTAACAACTTTCCCAATAACAATAACAACTTTCCAGGGCAGGAATGGGAAATCCCCTAACTCGTTTCTCTTTCCCAAGCTCACTAAAATGTTAGAAAACTATCTTGGGAAAGCAAGAAGCTGTTTAACTCATTAAATCTTTAATCTTGAGATTGTATGGATGTTGTATCCTGGGCACTGAGATATGGTGTGGCAACAGCATTACTGAGGGTGAGAAGGATGGAACTAAATCGAAAGTAAGATGAACAGGGAAAAGTGAGGATGCAAGACCTCTCTTTCAGCACTATCAAACTGTACTGTCTGCTCATTAAGTCTACTGTCATTTCCAGATTTAATACAGCTGCTTTTCACTAAAATGAATCACTGGAGTTCCACTTGCCATTATCTGCAGTCCCTTACTCTGTCAGGATGTGCACCTGTGTCTTAGTCGCTGAAGTTCTTATTTCAGGTGTAATTCTATAACTATTCTAAATGACTACATGTTCATCCTCTGTTATTAGGCAATTTAAATGAAGTGATCATCTAATTAGGTCCTAAAAGACACTGACAAGGTATAATTGACATAAGAATATTTATTTTGAGCTTTATCAGTGGCATGAATTTAATTCAGTAGTTTTCAGTTTTGCAAACATAATGAGAAATTAACTATCATTAAGAATTATCTCATTCATAGGCTTTTGTTCACCTCTTGTTAAATTTTGCTGCAAATTAGCTAAAGACCTTTTTGAGAAATTAATGAAATGACATACAATTACACACAAGATCTTGCTGTTCCTTTAGGTCCAAAAAGAGTTAAAGAAAATACCAATTTTTCCTATTAAGTAAAACATAGTATATTGTGTTATTATTCTACATGTAGAATTTTTAGGTCTAAGGTAGAATCTCTGTTTCTTAAGTTGCGGGTACAAAGACTACTTAATCTCTTAATGAAATATTTCTAAAAGTTCTAGTTGAAATACTACGAAATTGTGAAGAATTGGAAACACAAAAGTGTCTTTTATTATGTTTAGTCATCTTATAAATAAGATTGTAGTATTATGCTGGGTAAATTATTTTAATTTATTATCAGCTATTTTTTCCAAATTATTCGGTCCCTTCAGAAGACAGAGAGGTAGAAAATCTTCCCTCGGTGATGCCAGCTTTTTATATATTTTTTGGATAAGTAGAAGATTCCAAACTCCGAGCTAATGACAGAAATTACAAAAACCATAAGCGATAACTCAAACTCAATGGAGATTTTTTTTTGTGATTATGTTGATTTATAGTGTATTTTGTTTCTGATAGGATATGGTTGTAAAACTGTTTCCATTGGCTTTTTTCAGGATGTTTATGTTTGCATGTTAAACTCTGTAAATGTCAACAAAGAAAACAGTATTTCTGATCACAACCATGGTAAAATAAAGATACTTCTCTCCCACACACTGCTCAGTGCAAAATTCCTTACTCCATGGAATCCTTAAATGTGCAGGTGTTCTTTTATAGATGAGTCTGGCTGTTATTTCTTTGACATGATTTCAGTAGGCTAGCAGTAATTCAGAAATGTTTGTTTCCATTGCAAAGAAATACTTCTTTTTCTGCATCTAGAGGAAAACATAGGATTCACATCTGTTGCTAAGTCTGCGTGTAGGCTCATAAATCTGAGCAGGCTTTTTATAGGGCATCTGATTTACTTAAACCTGTACATTTGTAATTTCTATTTCCAGTTTCACCACCATGCTAGCAAGATAGAGAGTACTGTAGTTATATAACAGCGACTACATGAAATGAAATGAAATTAAATACTTGTACGAAATCATCTTCAGGTTTTAAAGAGCATATATCTGTCTTTCGTTTCTGGTACTGTCTTGGGCCGTATTGACAGATACAGATGTTGCACAAAAGCAGTGTGTTTTCACAGTAATGAAGTTTTTGACTACCAGAGGCTTTGGTTGGAAAAGAAAAAAAAAAAGTGGTGGTCATGTTGCTGTAGTCTTTTGCACTGTAATTTCTGTATTCCGTAGTGGTCTTGCTCTGTGACTCAAACAGGAAATTTGGCTGTTGATACTAGGAAGTTGGACCCGTTTGCAGCTGATTCCACATCTTATCTATCCAGAAATTGCATGCATGATCCTTAAGCCATGAAAAACATATTTGCTTTAGCTAGCTGTGAGAGAAATAGGATGAATAGGTTAATCAGAAACAAAAAAACCCCCCAAACAACAACAACAAAAACAAAAAAAAAAAAAAAAAAAGGAGGAGGAAATGGCAGGAGAGAAAAAGAATCAAGCTTGGAAATTCATCAGTGCACACTCTGGCACATAGAGAGTATACATATTCTCATAAGCAAAGTTATGCTCAGAGAATTTAGCTAAACATGGGGAAAGTGAAGTCAATAGGAAGGGACCCGGAGGTTAAGGAAATCTCAGGAGTTCAACATTTAATTTTCATTAAGTGATTTCATGATTAATTGGAATTAAAATCCGAGCTGCTGTGTATGTTGATGAGAAGGTGATTACATGTAAATGTTCTTGAGATATTGTCAATGCTAATGGTTAATTATGTCTGAGAAGTGTTGAGTGCTAGTAGCTGTCTTCTTTAAGTATCAAGATCATACCTCAATTTCTGTTTCAAAAGAGCTTTCCATCTAATTCTAAGAATCAAGTGAGAATCAAAATTATAATATACTTACTCATGTAAATAAGGATTCATGTAAATTGGTGTTTCTGGGTCATTCCTTTGAAGGCAAATGGATTCTTTTTGAAGGAGGTAGCATTTTAACCATCCAGGATTACTTTATACACCCTTTTAATTAAGGGGGTTGTGATCAATGAGAGGTGGAATGTCTCAAGTCTTTCAATGCTTAGAGCTTACTTTGGTTCACTCAACTTTGAATGCACACATGGATGTCGAATCTATTGTCCAGACTATCACTCTGGGGCGTGGATAATTGAGTGGCCAGTGGTCAAAGGACTATCTGCAACATAATGGACAAGATTTATTGGCTGCATATACAACTATGCAAAACTCACCGGTGATGTATAATCCCTGTTAACAAGTTCTTGCCTCTGTTCCCTAAATGTCCTTTAAGTCTGGACAACTTAGAAATCATGAAACGTAGAAGTACACTTAGCTTTTCTTTTTTCTATATGTTCCCAGGTTTGCTGTTCTGATCACTTTCTGTAATTTCCCCGGTTCTTCATCACTTAATTCAGCAGTTGCTCTACTTCTTTGAGGTATTATGCTATTTTATGTATCTCCTCCAGTCTTACTTAAGTCATAAGTCTCAGTGGCAGCTGCTCATTGTCTTGTTAGATTCTGGATTTGCTTTGGTTACTTATACTAACTGCCAGCTGCTTGACCTACAAGAAGCCAGGTGGCAAAATCAGCTTTTGCTTGGGAGTAAATTATCTAAGACTGTCTCTCAGTGACAGTTTTCACTAAGGTAAAAACTGTCACCTAACTTCCTCCAGTTTTCGTATTCAAATACAACTTTTTTCTTGGTTTTCTTAGTCTTTTCTTTTGACAGTGCTGTGCATTTCATGTGCACAGCTATTCTTATTTTGGCTATATTAAGATACAATTGAATACCCAAATAAAAGAATAAAAGCAGACTACAAATGAAGAAATTACCATGAATAGCCAAAATCAAGACTTCCCTTTTTATTTCTTTGTTTGGCATTTGGTTTGAATGTATCTCAAGGTCTTGGGTTTGTAATGTTTCTATGTGCTTTTGTATTTCAACAAGCTAAAACTGTTAAGATTTCTAATACAGAATTTGGGTTAGACTCTATATTAGCAATTTTAAAGGCATTTTTCTATTTCACATAGCCCAGCTGAAGTAAGAAGTTACTTTAACAAAATTGTTAGTGTCAGTGTCAGACAACCCCTTATATTCTTTAGGAGTTTGATTTGAAGGAGGTTTTTTAATCCAAACAAAGATGCCATTATTGGGAGTTTTGACTTCACTGAGAAAGAGTTTAACCTTTTTAAGTAATCTGATTGAAACCAAAGCTCCCTGATGTTTATCTTAATTAGTTAATACGTGTTAAATGACACGTTGTCTGGCATATGTCAGCTAATACGTCAGGTTGGGATTCTTTAAAAATCGCCAGCTCACCTAATGTCATAGGACAAACATTTTCTTCCAATTCCCTGACTTCGATTGTCTTGTCTCAGGATACCATGATTTCCAAGTGTCATTTGCGACTGCATGCAATTTTACCTTTAATGTTAAGCTGAAAGAAACAAAGTTCTTAATTCCTCAGTAAATCATAATGAGCCTAGATAAAACCTAATCCCAAATTTTTTCTCTTTTAAAAATATAATAAAATTCATCTCTTAGAGATATAGGGGTGCAGGTAAAAAAACCCAGATCCACTTATATCCACACTGCACCTGGTAATAGACTGATCAACACTTTTTTATATATTATATATTTGTCATTTGCCACAGCCTTTCCTGTTGTTTTATTTAATACCCTAACAGAATGCATACTTAATAATTAAGTTTTCCAGTGATTTTCTCCTTAAAGAAATTAGTCAGATTTTCTTCACATAAATACGAGTAAGTATTGAGTCTTTCCTAGCACATTAGTTTGGTGCTTGAAACAATTTTGAAGAAGCTGAGTGTGCTCAGCTCTTTTTAACATTTTGTTCACTTCAGTGTTGAAACAATTAATGCTTATAATTTATGTGTGTGATTGCATGACCAAAATTAGATAGGATTCATTAGGGTCTTGTTTTTCTTTTTCCAGTGGACGGTATGGTATGTTTGTCAGACCCAAAGGATTTTTAGGGAAAAATAAGAATATTTTAATAGTAGACCAGGCTGCTGCTAAGTGATATTGTAAGTACTGACACAGTTTTTCTGATGATGGTATGCATGCATACTGTGTTCACTGAGTGTGTCTTGAGCAGTGCACAGCTCATTCCGTAATTGGATTATTAGTTCAATTGTATTAGAGTACTTTATACTCTGAGGGTATTCCCTTAATCCCATTCCTTTAGCGTGCTGGTTTGGGCCAAATTCAGGGAAACATCCAGAAGGAACGTCTCCGCAAAGGAAGGAAGGTTACAGCCACCCCTCCCCCACCAGGTTTGGGAAAGAAATATTCCTCGGAGGAATGTGAAAGAGGGAATAAAAACTATTTATTTAACAAACACACAGGAAAAGAATAATAAAGCTAAATAATAAAACCTCTCGCTGTGGAGAGAAACCTGGGAAGATTTTAAAGTCCTTCTGTGGGTGTGGCCTCTCTCTTCCTCATCCTTAGAGTTGGGTCAGGTCAGGGCCCCGTCCTGGCCTAAGGTGGAAATTTTCCCAGCGAGTTCTGGTGTTCTGGTATTGAAACAGTCCAGAAGAGAAGACGGGAAAAGCTGAAGACCCAGAAGGAATCTTAACTCTTAGTCTCTCTCCGGAGAAACAGAGCCGAAGAAGCCGAGAGAAGCAGAAAGGGTGCTTCCTTCGCTCCTCAGCAGCAGCAGCAACTAATCTCTGTGTACTTGAAGCACAAACTGCTTTGAAAAGTTCGCTCACATTTTTTTTCTCTCTCTTGCACCCAGTTTTAAAGGCACAGAAAGGCACAGGAATCATGTCTGGGCATAGAGCAATGATAGGGGATACAACATGATAAAGTCACCTCGAGACATTGAGCATGCAGAAAAATGTCAAATACCAGTAATAGACATTAGGCTCAAGAAATAGTCCTTTACTCTCCACCTCCATTTCTGCAGGTATAGAATTAAAAAGGCTTTGCTTGAATATACAGGAAGAAGAAACCAAAGCCACACTGACACTTAAAAATCACAGTTTTCTCTCCTGCCCTCCTAACTGTTGAGACCCATTTTACCAAATAACCATTTGGACACACAGGAAGGTTACATTCATAGAATCATAGAATCATTAAGGTTGAAAAAGACTTCCAAGATCATCAAGTCCAACCTTTGACCAAATACCACCATGCCCACTGAACCATATCAGGAATTGCCAGATGTACTCATTTTATGAATGCCTCCACAAATGGCTACTCCACCACTTCACTGAGGAGCCTAGTGCAATGCTTAGTTACTACTCNCAGTGAGGGGCCCAGAACTGGACACAGAATTTGAGGTGCGGCCTCACCAGTGCCAAAGACAAGGTGATCCCTGCCCTCATCCTGCTGGCCACACTAGTTCTGATATAAGTCAGGATATATATATTTTACATACAATATTGATAGACTATTTCCTATGCATATTTAAAAGTTTCAGCCTTTCTGCCAAGCATTCATTATGGCTGCATTTTTTTTACTAAAATAAACATGCTCAGGAATATTGTCATGGAGGCCAGCTGACATGAAATACTACGTTTGCACTTGTAACTTCTCTTGCCCTCAAAAACACTGTAGTTTCATGCAGACAACCTACTGGGAGTTGCTCCCTGTGCATGTTCCAGATCTGTATTCAGATCTGCAGTTCTTTGGGAGATTAGCAGATGATTTGGACCAAATCTGTATCAGGAACCATTCAAAAAATTTAACAGAATAGACAATCAGGTTCCAATGCCTGGTAATGTTTCTAGATTTAAAGACAAGTATGTAGTCATTGCGTCTAGCACGAAGTAGTTTCAGACTATAAAATTCAACGTGACCTTGTTAGTATATGAGTAATATCTGTGGGCACTTTTTGGATGCTGTTGCTATCTCTCTTGAATTCTCAAATAATTTGAGGTTCTGAGGAAACAATAATTTCACAGGTTCCATTTGCTACCTTCAACATGAATCAAATTGGCTACTTTTACTGACACATTTAGAAAAAAAATACAGCACCTGATTTTTTTTGTGTATGTTTTTACATTTCAGTGGGTGTGAATGAATTTACCTATCCATGATGCTCTCAGATATATTAACAAATGTATTGTGAAATGTTTTGATTTCATCATCACCTCAGTAGTTGAGCACCATGTCACAATCTCTACTGATCTTGACTGAGAAAAAAAGTTTAACCTCTCAGTTTTGGCAATACTTATTTTAGAAGATTTGTACATTAACAAAGTGAATATTAAGCAGCCTTCTTAAAAGTACCAGACAGGATTTAGTGAAGGAGGGATACCTGTCAGCTTACAAGGAATATTTCTGTAAAATAATTTAACCCTTGGACAATCCTTTTTGGCAGATCTGTAATGAAAATTACCTACTTTAAAAATAGTAACTTTTCCAGTCCACAAGCTGCGGAATTCCATCATGGCATTCAACAACCACTTCAAAACCATGAAAGTGTAACATATAAATGGAGTTTATGAATTTTTTTAGACATGAAGAAACAGTGGCAGACAAAAACATAATTATAATGGTGAGGTTCTAGTGAACACAATTAAGCTAGAAAGGTTAAGAAAAACAAAACTTCTGGTGAGCAGATAGTAAAATAATCTACTATTGCTGGTGATATTGAACAATTTTGACTTCTCAGGTATCTTTTGGTGACAGAAATGCAGCAAAATAAAACCACTGGATTCCAAATTAGCAGACTTAAGCTCTGAAAATTTTTATGTAATATTTCACAGGAGGGGTGCCTAAGAAGAAACTAAAGAAAAATATGTATCACCCTTAATAAGGTACACTATTATAGTAACTACACACTCCTCTGATGCAGGGGGTATACAGTGTATAAATCAACAGCCCAGACAAACCAGAAGTTCTTGTTTGATCTCAAATATAAGAAGTAAGCACAAAGAAAGCAGAAGCTAGGTCAAATGGCAAATGTTGAGTAGAAGAGAATTGTAAAAACCTCAAACCAATCCAGAATATTTTGAGCAATCAAAATAAGAGAAACGACTGATTAATTAGACAGAAGTTAGTGGCAGTGGATAGAGTCACTGTGTGTATACTGGTATATAAAGTGAAACAGTGACAATTCTGTAGCCCCAAGAACATGTGGTACCACACATTCAATATCCATATAGTTAAAATCTCTTTTCTCCAAAACCGTGTGGCCTTGTCCCAGCCTGTCTGTAAGGAACAGTAAGTGGTTCATGCTTCTTCCCAAACACTCCTGTGCACCCCCTGGAAGAATGCTGTTTTGAACAGGCTAAAAGTGGACCAGGAGTGTGCTGTTAAATAGTATGGACAGATGAATTCTTGACCCTGAGCTTGTGCCATGACTTTATTTTGTTTACCATAGTAAATATTGCCAGCAAGTCCTATTCACGTTTTAGTGTCAAGTGTATTTTTTTTCCTTAGGGACATCCTTACATGCTTTGCTATCCTGTCCCTCAAGGAGCATTTTAATATAGCATATTTGTCTTCCTGGGTTTAGTCCCTGTTTAAATCCCTTGAATAGGAATAAATCTTCCTCCACTTAACAACACTGAGTCTTTGTTTTCTTATAAATCAAGCTTTCCCAAGCACAAGACAAGACATGACATGAGAAGTGACTAAAGTAGGACAACTTTGAAAATGTAAAATGTCTTTCTGGTACAATAAGAGCAGTAAGAGAAACAACAACAGAATTTTTGTTCTCTATCAAGTGAAAAGGCCAAAGATGCAAATTATCTTTAATGAAAGAAGTCAATTTCTATGAGCTGCTGAATGCTGTTAATACCAAGCTGAAAAGCTAATGGTACTGTTAAATTCTGAAGGAGAGAAATAAAGCAACATAATCAACTATATGACTATAAACATCACAAAGACCAACAAGGAGATGAGTAACATAACTGCATTGTCATAAACGAATTATGTTGTCCCAGTTTGATTTCTTTCTCTAATAGGACAGCAGGCCTTTGAGATAGAGACCATTAACTATTAAATGCCTTGATTTAATAAAGCCTGTAGGGAGTAGATTGTATCCTTTTATGCCATATTGCATGCCATTTTCATAGACCACCAGGAAAACATGATCAGGATTAATTTATTTTAGGGTAAAACCAAAACTAGTAGGAAAATCAGATGAGAGGTGGTTATCAATAGTTCAGCATCAAAAGTTTGTAACAACTGGAGTTCTAGATGCATTTTCCCTGTATCCAGTACTATTCAGGATTTTTATTAACGTACTTAAACATTGGCTTGGAATTTTAAAAATGAGAGAAAATTGGTGTGGTGGAGCTGCGATGGTAGATAACACAAAATAGATTTTTAAAATTGAAATTATGCTATGAAAAAAATAAGAGACAACATAAGAAGAAAGGATGGAAACTTACAAATTTAGGTAGGAAAAAATAGCCACGCAATAATAAGATGAGAAACAACTAAATACCAATTCTCCAAAAATAAAAGGAGCTGTAGATTACAACAGCTCACAAGATGAGAGTGTTAAGCCTGTTGAATACAGTTTGGTGTTTATCCCTTCAGGTATCTGAATATGAAATTCATTTGCACATTGAAACCGTGCTTTGTTTGCAAAAGAAAAACATTGTGTTTTGCCATATGTTGCAGTTATTCTTTGCAGATAAGTGTATTTTACCAGAGTTAGACACATGGCTACTTCCTGGTTTACTAGGAAAAAACTAGTATTTGTGAGAAGGTCAAGGATTATGTCAGATATTAGGAGGAGTATAGTTCTTAAGATGGGTATTTTTCCTTCTACTCTTCAGCAATGCTAATGTCTAAATGGAAGTATTTAATCCATTTCTTGAGTGTTTTGCTTGAAGAACAGATAGAATAATTTCAGAGAAACTATAGGAAAGCAACAAGCTTTGCCAGAAATTGAGAGATATCTATGACAAGGGAAAAACTTGAAACGTTTGATCTTGAGAAGATAAGAGAGGAGGATGAGAATGGAGGCATATGGTAACAATTTTCACATATTTTAAAACTGTTGCATAAAGGAGCAGGTTAATCTGTTCCCTACCTGTGGTACATAGAATAATAGGTCCAATTTACGGAACAAGCTTTTTCTTTTATGCTGAAGTATTTTAAACCATCCAGATTTTGCTGCATTACTCAGTTAAACCTGCTGGATTTACCACAATGGAGACTTCCTGTGATCCCTACCTTCCTTGTTCTATAGCATTTAGATAATTTCTTTTTAGCACCTATGCCATGGCATTCTAATTTGAATTCATCTTCCTTTCATCCATGATTGCCACCTTTGTCTCACAACTTTCTCTTTCAGCGAGCTTGAGGGCAAAAGAGTCTTCTATCACAAGCTGCTGGAAGGTCTCAGCGAGTTGGTTTTCAAATAAACATAATTCATTAATTCTTGTTTTCTGAGGCAGCCTTCCTTTCTGTCTCTTAAGAAAGTGTATTTATGTTTGTTGGTGCACTCCAAACTGATGTGTTCCTGTTTCACTGCTCTTTGTGCATAAAATTCTTGTTTCCTAAGAATGGTTCTTCAACTTAACCATTCAGATTATTTCCTCCAAAAGTAACTAACTGATGGTTGCGTTGTTTCCATGGAAAGACTCCATGGTTTCTTCATGAGCTGATTTGAACCATCAGTCCTCTGCAGTAGCCAGCTCTCAGATCTCTATGGTCTCTCCAGTATCCAGCCCAGACTTCAGGACACTCGAGTACCTGATTCCCCAGACTTTTATCATAAAACAAAACTTCAGAAAAATTCCCATCAACTATATGAAATGTCTTGACTTGAAGCAGAAAATTAGGGAAATTTGAATTGAAGTAAAATGCAGGAAGAAGTGCTGTTGTCCACAGAAGTGCAGTGAGTTACACTTGCAATATTCTGAACACTTTGGTTGCCCTAGACTATAAAAGAGCACAAGTATCATGTGCTTTTATTTTTCATATTTTCTAGTGTCTCTTTGAATTTCAGTACTCTCTAGCTTTGGTCTATTTCAAATTTTAATTTTCTCTGTGTTTACTCAGTATTCAGTTGCTTCAGTCAAAATTCTATCCAGGGCATGATTGATTTTTTTTTGTTCAATAATGACTGTATTGATATGCAAAAGTTGCAAACTAATAAATACTGATTGAAACAAAAAGGTAAACATTGCATCACTTTTACTAAATTTGTTAATTGCAAGGTTTGCTATTAAGCAGACAAGGATTATGCAAAGAAACAAAGATACACAAAAGTAAATACATGCATGGATCACTTATTAAAATAGAGCCCCAGTATCAGGAATTTGCCAGAGGCATTGCTAGTACCACCAGTGTGCAAGTACCACCATCATTCTTTGAAATTCATCCCTGTGTGGTGCTCAAACACACAGTTACCCAAAACCAAGCTGAGCTTTGCAGACCCCACACAATACGCTGGGAAAGTCTGGCAAGGCAGAATTACAGCCCAGTGCTACCAGCATCTGAATGAGAGCTCCCACCAATTTTTGTCCTTGCAGAAAGCTGATGGATGAGACAGGCTATTAGTTTGTTTTCACATTCAGACAGAAGTACTCTTTCATAACTGCAGCTTAAGAAAGTTGGCGGTCTCTTAAAGGAACAAGATGAAGGCACCCACGCAAATTACTCTTGAGCAAAGAAAGAGAAGCAGTTCAATGAGACCAAATTGGCTAAATCATGAGTTCTTCAGTGAAATTAAGAACCTGACAAATGACCTGAGAGTCACATAAAAGATGGAAAATAGCTGAAAGGCTAAATAGAAAATTAAGAGCATATGCATATAAAGGTCACATCCAACATAACAAGGTGCAGAATGATATACAGCTAGTTTTTATTTTCTCAGATCCATTTTGTGAGATGACAATTATCAACCAAATTATTTCTATTAATATAGATCCTCCTTTTAAAATTCAGCGCTTTTTTCTTGAAATTTGCATTAGAAGTAAAAAATAATTCCCAGCTAGTACATTTCAAAGAAAGTAAAAATGTGAGTCTGACATCCTGAAAGGGAAAATTAATCAAGGGATGGGGTTTTTAGGTATTTTTTGGTTATTATGTTCTGATATGTTTCACAAATATTTTTTCTTGTAACAAAAATTAATTATTATTAAACAAGTGTTCTAGATGGAGACTTCTAAATTATTCTAAACAATTATTGAAGACCGGTATATTAAATAGTCACTTTAGACAATACACAGGAAATGAGGAGAATTTGTGGGATTATCCCTTAGAACTGAAGAGTGATTTAAAAGAACCTCAGAATGTCAGCTGTGCTCTGTACCTAATTGTGTAAAATTGAAAACTTTACTTCATTACACAGACTGGCTTTTTGCTTCAAGAAGCAAGATAAAAACTGAGCATTCTCAGAAAGCTTGGTAGATGCTAATTTCCTCCCACAAGGTGACTTGTCCTATGCCTTAGATCATCCATTTCAGAAGCATTTCCTGCCTCTTGTATATACAAGTACAAGGAGAAGGCAGCCAATTTCAGACATCAATAACTTCAATACCTTCACTTAATCATCCCCTGCTAATGAAGTAATGTGTGTGTCAAATGCTGTGCATCAAATTATAAAGGGTGCTGAGAACAGAATGTATTGCAGTCTTTCAAAGCTACTGTAAGTCCATGAACATAAAGCTGTGGTTTGTAACAAAGGAGCAAACCTATCACAAAACCACCTTTGTGTCTTTGTCTTTGATTAGTGATGTGTGCATATCAGCAAATGAATAATAACAGAATTTTGCTAAGAAGCCAGTATTTTAATTCTCCTCAAGTAAAGCACCTTCTGCAGCAGATAAGCTTTTTACAAGGGATCTCATTCAGTTTTTTAAGAAAGCTTTTGATCTCACAATAATAAAAGATGATGTAGAGATGGAAAAATAATATAATCTACTATAAACAGGTACTGAAGAATGGAATTTGACATGCCAAAATGTATTTGAAAATGAGAGTGTTTCCCCACATAATTACGATTTGTTTTCCTCTTCCATTTTGACACACACAGGATGAAAATCTCTTCTCTTGCTTGTGCAACAGGCTTACTGAAATGGAGATCAGGCTATTCGACTGTTAGCTTTACCATCCTGAAGGGAGTAGCTATAAAAAGAGTTTTAAGAAACAGGAGTTGTTCTCAAGACAAGAATCATTACTAACAAAAAAATCGTATTTTGTAACAATAAACTGCAATTCTAGAAATCTGAAGTTTGTGCATAATGATAAAACACTGCTTCAAACTTTTACCATCTGTTGAGCACTTAAATCCTGTCCAAGTCATGTGATTTGGTCATTTACTGCCACTTACTGTGTCTGAGCACCTGGGAATTATTCTTCTAGATCCTCATACCCATTCGTGGAATGCTGTCAGCTGGATTCTAAACTAGGGCATCAGCTCCTGTGGCTCATCCAAATCCCAACAAGGAGTGTGGCTGTCTGTTCTTCATCATCCTCATGTGTCAGTGCCTACCTTCTGCACTGGACATTCTCCCAGCACACAGCTGTGCACACCCTAACATTTTGAGGAGTGTTTGTTATGCAGAGCCAGACTTCTAAAAAGAGAACAGTGAGAGAACACTGTGGTCAGAAGTTGCAACAAGGAGATGTGGGTTGCAATAAGGAAAAATTATTCAAGAGACAGTGATTAAACTCTGGATTGGTTTAGCTAAAGGGGCCATTGAAATCTCCATCTTCAAAATCCTCAAGGGCACCACTCGCCATTGGATTATGAGGAATAGGAACTTGTCCTCTATCATTCTTTTCCTAAGGTCAGAAGTTTGATTTCAGATTTTATTTGTTAGAGAAGCAGTACCTCAAATGGATTCTTAAATTAAGCAGAGCATGTTTGGCCTTAGGGAAGTGTAGCAGTAATTTGATTTGATGAAATTGCTTTTTCTGCCTTTACAGTTTATTTTCTATGCATTACATTTTCTTTAATTTTGAGATAGTAGTTTGTTACCCTTTGCTAGGAATACCTCTGTGGGAAACAGCATGAACAGACCAAATTAGCATTATTTTTTCTATTTGTTTCTAACTGAGGATGATTCATAAATAATCTTATAAGTGTTTGTATTTTTAATGATTTTGGCCAGATTTTTTTTGAGTCTTTATAGAGGTTTTTTCAAATATGTAGTTCTATTGAAAAGGCCATTTATTGTTATGCAGAAAGAGCAAGGCATGTACATTCAATAAAAATTCTTATTTTAGGTTAAAGAAAACAAAAATAAATAAATAAAATAAATAAAAACCAGCTGCTGTACTTGCAGATAGGCAGTCTTACTGGGATATTAAAGCTCAAGTACCAAGAAAACAAACATAAGTTCTGCTTGTCAGAGTTCTTAGAGTAAGCATTATACTGCTAATTTGCATATGTTTTATTTTCAATTTTGCCTTCCATGGAAGTTTTTCTGATCCGTGTGCTGTGTGCTGTGTCTCACAGATGACCTGAGGAAATTACGTGAAGTTTCTGTTTTTCCAGTCTCCAGAATTTCTCTCTTCAGGTGGTATCATTGTGAAGTTCCATGTGTTGATTCCTTCTTTTCAGTCTATGGTTTGTCAGAAATTGTCACAAACATTTCCATTGCTAGCTTTCTACTGTGTGGCTTCCTTTTTTTCTCTTTGGAGAATTTAGTTCTTTGTGTTAATATACAGATAAAAAAGCTCAAATCAAAGTAGGGATACCCCACTGCTAAAACACTATTCTGGTTTTGAAAGATGATAATAGAACAGCATCAGTTAAAAATATAACTTATTCATTGTAACTATTTGTTTCTTGTTAACAAACTATCACATGCAGAATTGGACTGCATCCTAGAAGGAAAAGTTGTTTTCTCTTGCGCTTTTGCCCATGACTCACGGTGCAAAGGAAAGAAAAAACCAAACCTGAAACACAGCAGAGAAAAGGAGAGCTAAGTAAAGATTAATTATTAGTAATTACGTCAGTATTAAACTGATAGCCTAGAATGCTTTTAATGTACTAATGGTCTTTATGTGATTTCTTCCAGCTAAAAGATATGATTCTGATTAAAAGGTGAATTAGTGCCCCCAGATAATTCTGAGTAGCAATTAAATTACCTTGGTAGAAAATAATTAAGTGGGAAATTGCATAGTCTTGGTGGGAGGGAACTATTTCAAAATTTCCTGTTTAGGATCCAGCAGTTTTTTTCTCTGGTTTCTAAAAGATCAGGTAGTTAACGATGGCAAAGATATCTTCCTTCAGGTTATCTCCGTGGAGTAGGCTTAAGAACATTCATGTGTTGGAGGAAAAGATGCATCATACCTCCTGTTGTAATTTCTTGATTTGAACTGTACTAAGTAAATACTATTAGAAAAACAGTCATGCTGGGTCATATGAAAGGTCCATCACTATCTCTTCACCAACTGTAGCCAGTAGGAGTTACTTGAGGAAGAGAATATGACAAAACTTAGCAGTTTTCTGGTTAATTTAAAGAACACTAAATAAGTAATGAAATACAGCTCATCCAAAACACTTTTCTACACAGTGATTATTCAAATGTTGAGTAAGACAGCATGTAGTGGGTTAACCCTGGCTGGATGCCAGATGCCCACCAAAGCTGCTCTGTCACTCACCTCTTCAGCTGGACAAGGACTAGGTAATATGGTGAAAAGCTCATGGGTGGAGATAAGAATAGGGGGAGATAACTCAGTGATTATTGTTGTCATGGGAAAAACAGACTCAACTTGTGGAAAATTAGTTTATTACCAATCAAATGAGAGAAGAATAAAGGGAAATAAAAGCAAATCTTAAAACACTTTCCCCTAACCCTTCTCATCTACTCAGGCTCCACTTCACTCCTAGTTTCTCTACTTCTTCCCCCCCAGCAGAGCAGGGGCATGGAGAATGAGGGTTGTGGTCAGTTCATCAGATGTTGTGTCTTCTGCTCCTTCCTTCTCACAGAAAGGACTCCTCACACTCTTCCCCTGCTCCAGTGTGGAGTGTCTCCCTCTCTCTCTCCCTCTCTCACAGGAGACAGTCCTCCACAAACTTCTCCAACATGAATCCCCTCATGGACTGCAGTTGTCCATGAACTGTTCCAGGTCGGTCCCTTCCATGGGGTACAGTTAGGAAGGCTGCTCCAACATGGGTCCCTTGTGGGCTCACAGCTCCTAAACCTGCTCCAGTGTGGGCTCCTCTCTCCATGGGCCACAGGTCCTGCCAGGAGCCAGCTCCAGCACAGGCTTCCCATGGGCTCACAGCCTCCTTTGATGGCACCCCCTGCTCCAGTGTGGGGTCCTCCAAGGGCTGCAGGTGGATCTCTGCTCCCTCATGGACCTCCAGGGGCTGCAGGGGCACAGCTGCCTCACCATGGGCTGTAGGGGAATCTGTGCTCTCGCACCTGGAGCAGCTTCCTGCCCCTCCTCCTTCACTGACCTTGTGTCTGCAGAGCTGTTCCTCTCACACATTTTCACTCCTCTCTCCCTTCTGTGGGTGGCAGTAGTTTTTCCACCTTCTTAAATACATTATCACAGAGGCACTGCCACTATCACTGGTAGGCTCAGCCTTGGCCAGCAGCAGATCCATCGTGGATCTGTCTGGCATGGTCCTGTTGGGCACGAGGAAAGGTCCTGGCAGCTTCTCACAGAAGCCACCTCCGTAGCCCCCACCAGGACACCCTTGCCGTGCAAACCCACACAACTATGATTCTTAATGACCATATAGCGTGATTTTGAATAGCAATATATTTTTTGGAAGGGAGTATTAATTTCTATTTTGTAATTGTATTAATACAAGTACTGGAAAAAATTCTTAAGGAAGAGTTTTCTTCTAATATAGATATACCTCATAACTGAGTAGCCAGCCATTCTACTGCAGTAATGCTTATGATTAAACATCACCCAGAGGCACTGCCATCGGTGGCCAGCAGTAGAATGGCATGCCAGGTACATTAGGCCAGGTTCGTATCTGAATGGAGTCAAAAGCAGTATCATCGTCACTGCATAGTTCTGCCTCCTACATATTACATACTTTATTGATTTAACATGTCCTCCTCCACTACAATTTCTGGTTGATTTAAGGAGCAAACAACTCAATGGAGTTCTAATATTTTTGCATTTGAAGAGGATAAAATGTAATGTAAGTCAGTACATAAAATACACTTCTACAGCTAATGGTCACAAGGCAATCGTGCAAGTTAACAATTTGGTATTGTTTGTGTTTAGTGTCTTTTAAAAAGGTCTATCTGCCCTCCAAAAATGGATGAGACCATTTCCTAGAATATATTAGGAGATGAATCAGTTTGAGATATAAATAACTAGGAGACAAGGCCTTTGAAAGCCTGTTTTTGTAACCACCTCTTTTTCTATTTGTTTTTTCAGACAATGTGAGATTCTGAGCGACATACTGTGTTAATTAGATGTAGGGTTTTGTGGAAATGCATTCTGGTTTAGAAATACAAATAGGCTTTCTGTAACAGTACAAATGTCCAGTAAGAAATTACTTGTAGTATGATAGTGTAACTTCACTTACAGATCAGAGAAAGGAAAACATTTAAACTGAAAATGTTGGCTGGTTCCCATTTAACTACCAATACAGAGAGACCATGTTATTGGATAAATACTACTTTGTGTTCGTAGCATAACTGTTTATCAATTACATCTCAGGTTGTTAACCCAGTATTTCTATATATATATTATATATATATGTATCTCACATCAACCAAGGTGTTGTGATACAGAAATTGTTTTGGCTATAATTTAAGCAAAAAAATTCAGTCAGGATGAACATTACAGTTATTTCATGAATGTTCTTACAAGAAGAAAACATATTTCTAGAAAATAAATAGAGTTCATGGTTTTTCTCCTTCTCTGGGTGATTAAATTGGTCAGTGAGACCTTTTGGCACAGACATATATTTAAACACAAGTAGAGGATGCAGTCTGCATTTCTTCCACTATGTTCCAATTTTTTTTGATTATAACCATAATTAAACTATGTGCCAGCTGCGAGAGAATGAGACACTCAGTGAAGGCATCCATGAAAGCTATGGGTTTCTAACAAATCCACAATTAAAAGAAACAGGAACATTTCATTAATTTCTTTAGGAGGTAGTCAAGTGACCAAGCATGGTTTAATAAAGTAGAAAGTTGTCACATCATACAATGATCCCAGCCTAGATAGAAGAGTTATTTGTATTAACATAGAAACGCAACTGAACCTGCCAGCCTTGTACACAAGAATTTACAGGCATTTATAGGGCAATGGATACAAGGCTGAATTAGCAAATGTTACATTTAATATACAGTTTGAACTAAAAGAATATATCAAACTATTTTGTACTGGACATCATAAGACAAGGATGATTCCTGAAGAGCAGCTGTCAGTGATGACAGCTATACTCCTCATACTTCTGTGAATTCCGGAGATGTGCTTATCATTTCATTTTATTTCAAAACAAAAATGAACACATAGAAATAACTTCTGTAAAATTAGAAGACTTGGTTAATTCATTTGTTCATTAATTCATCCAGGCCTTATAAAATTTTCAGTTTTCTTCAGCACAGTTAGAGGTAGTTGGGTCTTTGAACTGTCCCTCACTTACTAGGAGCCCCATTTTCTCCATTATACCAACACAGATCACAAGTTGCACTGGCTGCAGACCTGAGCAAGTGTGGTAGTAGATAAAATATTTTTCACTAGCTGATGGACAACTTTTACATAAGATGTGTGCTCTTGTGGCAGAAGTCCTGCATGCCACAGTTGCATGGGTGGCTCACCCAGAAAGCGCCAGGTCCTTCAGGACCAAGCAGTCTCCCTTCCTTTGCTCCTGTCAGCCTCCACATTGCCACCCTCAGTCACACCCTGTGATCTTGAAACTTGCCATGGCTCCTGGAGCTGTGCCTGCTTGCCAGTGTGGTCCATGCACTCGGAGGTCACACTGACTGAGATCCTTCTGGGAGCATCCACTGCGTGTTAATGCAAAGATCACCAGCCTGTCCAAGGATAAAAGGACTGGGGACTTCCACAGCAAATGGCACTCTCGCACATCCCAAGAAAAGGAGTGCAAGTACTGTGAGTGGAGACTGCTGTGGAGGGCTGGGGAAGGGTTACAGTGTCACATAGCCCTGGCTGCTATAGTGGTTGTGTTTTTCTGTGAGAGGCACAAAGGATATGTGGAGAAGGCTCATAAACATAATGACTGGAAATGTGGTACATGTTAAGAACAGAATTTGAAAATAAACCAGCATCAGTGCATTGTGACTATGACCAAAACTCCAGGAACAAGGAAGGAATATATTTCTGATGACAGGGAGTAGATGCAGAGTGTCCTGGACTTGCTGGCCTAGAAGCACGTCTGGGTAAACAAGAACTTCACAGGTGCCAGCCGTTATTAGGCCCTGCTCAGCACTGGCTACAGCTGTCTCAAAAGAGTGATCACCACGTGCCAAGGACATCCTTGTCCTGTGGGTCCTCACTGTACTTCTTGGGTGAACTTTCTGTGTGATGAAAGGGGCAAGACTTTAGAGGAACACTAATCATGTGAGAGGAATTGAGCAGCCATGGCACCTGCTATATCTTCTCTTATGTAACAAATGTCCTGAAAGTACATTTTGTCTTTCTCTAAAGACGCATCAGATGGTTTTGGCGGCTGCTTCTTCAGAGGAGGTCATCATAGAGAAAGCAGACAGCAGCAGAACAAATATTGTTCTCTCTGTAGTTTACAGCTTCTTATTTTGTTTCTTAGAGTATTTCTACATTTTAAAACAGAGAGTTGCCCTGTTTTCCTGTTTGACTTCCTCTGCTACATTTTTTTTCCTTGAATTGCTGGGAGGGTGAGGAATGGCAGGGGCAAACTGCCACAACCCCTCAACAGTGATTCTCCAAGGAAGGCTGGGCGTTTTTGATAGATAAGGGCTGTGGGAGAGATAAAAACAGACTGCAGTCTTCTCTCCGTACTCGTCTGAAGTCCCCCTCACTACCTGACATGCTCCTTTTTGCATTTTTCCCACTTGTAAAGCCCTTTCCTTATTTATTCCTTTGACTGGGTCCTCCAACTTTTATCTTCTTTCCTGCCTTTCTCCCAATCATACCTGCTTCCTTTTCTCCCTAGATGTTAGAAGTCTGATGGAGCTCCTATGCAGAGTAACTTCAGGTTAGTGCAGTTATACTGATACAAATGTCATTATATTGAAAATAAGGTTAGGCCCTTGCACTCTTAATCTACTAAATCTTGCTTTCCATAAATGATCTGTTGTTGTTAAGGTCTGTTTTTTAGAATGTAGTAGGTTATTTTAACAGATTCCAAGCCTACAAACTCTTCTCAATGAATCAGTCTCTAGAAAAGAAATTATTATGCTTCTAGATCAGCCACAGAGGAATCTTTCTCCCTTGATGATAGGCAGGTTAAAATCCTGACCTAAACCAGATTTCTGAAGTTGATACACCAGTTGTATGAGATGGGATGAGTCAAGATGATAATCTCCTCAGAGACTGGCCAAGATCTATTCCAGAAGTAGCTGTGCTTTTTTATACCCTTCTCAAAATCTGCTTCAATTTTTCGTACTTTAGTGGTTAATATCCTTTTAGTTTATTGCCTGATTTTATGTGCGTTCTGTTTCTACCTATTGTGTTTGCTCCAGCATTGTTCATTAGCCTAAACTGCTGTTGCACTTTTCCAGTGCTTACTCTCTTTTGTATTTGTAGACATACATTACATTTATAGGGACAAGTAAGTGCCTGTTCCATTTTCTGCCACAACCTTTGCTTTGTCACACTAACCCAGCCAAGTTCTGTCAGTCACCTTTTAATAGATAGGCTTTAGAGCCTTTACATCATCTTGGTGACGTTTCTTTCTTCTGTGCTAATTTGAAAGACTCTTTCTTGAATGTAGGTGACCTGTCTTCTGTGCATATGAGATTTTATTACTAGCTTAAAATATTCTCCTTAATCCAGTGCTCCTATGATCAGAGTTGCCTTTTCTTGGCAGTATTCCACCAGAGGCTGAGTGTGCTTGTATTGACTTGCCTGACTGGCTTAAATATTGCTTGTAGTGTAGCCATAGGCACACAGTGTTCATTAAAAGCTGAAAAAGCTAACTCAAAATCGTGGGGAAATATTTAAGGGCTATCTCACACAGCTCTGCCTGCTGCCACAGTTACCAGGGCTGCATTACATCAGCTGGCTAATACCTGGCATCAGTGCAGGTATAAATGTCTAAATTTATCATTTTTACAGATCCCAGTGATAGTTCTTCACTGTTACCCCTTATCTTTCACTACTAATCCATTAGTGATTTACTTTTTGTTCTCTTTTCCCCATCATCCAGACTCTAGGGCTATAAAGCCTGTTTTGATTAGGGCCAAAACTTATGCAGACCTTAACAATATATACTTATCTTACAGAAATTATGATAGTGATGATGTGAACAGTACTTTCTGATTCACCTTCATTTTCGAAGTTTCCTTCCTAGGCAAGTCTTAGCTTTCTCATCCCTTCTTCCTTGTTTTGATCTCCTTGTGTTTAGCAAAGTCAAGCAGATGTAGAAATACAACTGGGCACAGCCTGCTACATGGCTGGTTAAATACATATTAGGTTCTACCTTGTGTTCCTTTTCTTATTTTTGAGGTGATAGCATCTGTTCAAGCACGCATTCCCTTTTTATCAGGAGCAATTTTATCCCTTTCAACTCAGAAAGTCACTGCTAGAATTTGTTCAGAGCTGGCTGAATGCTATGGGCATGTGATAAATTTTAGGGATACCATCAGCTGAGTCTTTTCTGCCAGCTATACATTCTGTTCCCCAGCATGCTGTCCCTAGCATTTGTTTGATCTCAGAGTGAGCCTGTTCAGAAATTTACAAATAGGAAGGAAAAAAAAGAGAATTGTCTTCCAGTACCAGCTGAGCTCCCTAAACTGCCTTAACATGGAGTCAAATGGATAACACAGCACACATGATGGGAGCAAAGCAAGCAGAGATGCAGTCTGACTGATCCTCTGAGCAGCAGCTGGTGCTCAGCACAGCCAAACCACACTGAAGGAGCACACCTGAAGTTTTGTAATTTCTGTGTGGATTGATCAATCACAAGGCACATACTCCTTACCTGAAAATGTTTTTTAAGAAACACAAATATTTGGTAAGACACTGTTCCTATGATTACTGATTGTTTTGAATAGTCTGTGGAATGTCCATTTGGGCAAGATGTGAGCAATGCTGACCTTGATTGGAGAGAATGGACTCTAGTAACAACTTAGCATCCACACACCTGAAATTTCCTTTCGTAATGAGAAAGAGACTTCTTGCTCAGTCAATTTCATTAAAAGAATCTTCATTATACATGCATACATTTTATTTTATATTCAGTTCACTGGCTTGAATACAGAGAAGATAAAAATGTGATTCAGTGAAAGCATTAATAAGAATATATAAAAATGTTTTTAGTTAAGTAGAGATAGATGACTACTGAATATTTATGTTAGTAAAATTCACAGCCTAATTGCATAATGTGAAACTCTCTTCAAGTCACAGGAAATAGCTCTCAAAATTACAAAAAAATTACTTTTTTTCCTTCTTTTTAATCAGCTTTCTGATGTAAAGCCAACACCTTTCACTCCATTGTAAAAAAAAAACTAAAAATCTGCTATTCTAGAATATAAAACATGGACTAGTGGTATGCAAAACCTGTTATGGGTGCAGTTTATGTTGAAGGGGTATTAGGTTTGGAAAAAAAAATAATGGGCAATAAGCATTCAAAGGAGTCACAACAACCTGTAGAGTGTGTAGCTGATGCTCCCAATTATTCTTTTTCTGCTGCTGCATTCCTACACTCCAGTGCACACCTCTCACCTTTACAGCCATCACACTCGAAACATTGCTTGCACTGAAGAGAATCACTGTTTTGCCTGAAGCAAGGAACATAAGTGTTGCAAAACTGACTCCTCCTCTAATGGGGTGAGCATGTACAAGTACACAGAGTTGTATTTCTCCCAGAGCTGCCAGGCTGAATATTTTGCAGTCAGAGCTCTAAAGCTTACAGGCTTTTTCTTTGTTTTTCTTTCTTTTGGGTCTTTCCCTCTCTTTCTTTCTGGATTTTCAAGTCCTTTTTTAAATACATGAGAAACTCTTTGAAACGCTGGATTTTCAAGTCCTTTTTCAGGAAGCATTCATAAGCTGGCATGGGTCAACATACATTTCATTACCAGGCAAAAGTAAGTACTGCAGTTAAATCTGTTCCTACTGTATGTTTACCTTACTATAAAGGGTTTGGTGTTGTATGAAGGACAGAGTAGACTGTAGTTCTGTTAACAGAAATTAAAAACTTACAGAGATAGGTAAAACCAGTTCAGCTTGATATGGTATGCTAAATATCATGTGGCTCACAGTCAGAGAAAGAAAAAAAGCATTTTTAGTTGTAAGTCAGTGATCTCTCTTCTAAAATACTGAAATAAGCTGTGGACACAGAGATGCCACTCCTTCTGTATGTGTTTTTTAAAGTGACAATTGGACTGTGTTTATTATTTTGAAGCATTTTTAATCTGCTTGGTAGTACTAATCTCATTATATTACTTCTTTCTATCACTTACGTTCACTAAATATACCTTATTTTTGTTATTCATTAATGAAAATACCCTCCTGGAACTCCCATAACTGCCATATCTTCCACTGTCTGATGTTCCCTAGCCATTTTTTTATGCTTCTTGTGTTACCCTCTCCTGTGTCTGCACATACATTCACTAGTTATTAGATTCTGTTTTGTGTTATTACCTTCAGAATGTGTTGGTATTGGCATAAACTGGCAGTAAAAGGCTGAAGGGAAATGGATCTCAGAGAGAAGGGAGAGAAAGGCTGGTAAATGAGCTGGTAAGGAGTAAAGAAAACGGTGTGCTCTGATCCAAAGAGCATTTTTTAGCCAATTTTTCCTGCATTTTATTGAAACGCTGTACTGTCAACATCTGTAATATTTTCACTGTTCCAACAGTCACCTGGGAATTCATTAGTACCCTGGGCGTGAATACAATTTCCCTTGCTATGAGTTCCCTCTAGAGAGCGCAGCAGCCTGCGAGACAGTTGTGCGGATTCTGTGTCCGTGTTACCAGCCTAAGATTTCTGCTGCAGAAATGCTGTGCTGCAGCTATCAGTCTCTTCTTCTTTTGAGAGTTGGCTTGCTTTTGTTGAGCTGGGCTAGGCACTCCCCCGAGGCAGGCAGATGGATTGCCCAGGCAGCGAGCAAGTTTAGCAACAAGTAATGCTCGAACGCCTGTGTACGGAAAGCAGCCATTTACCACGGGCACGTTTCGCAGCTCCAAGCATCCACAGCCAGGCTGCAGCGTGAATGCACGTCAGGCTCCTGAGACAAAGTAAAGTCCTGCACAGCGACTAACCTAAATCCCCACTGTGGCTTGGAGCAAGCAGACTGTGGAGGGAAACAAAATCTGGAGAAATGCAGTTAGCAAAAAGCCAGCAAGGAGCTAAAACCTGATGGGTAATCCTAGGATTTTTTTGTTGTTGTTGTTAAAATTGATCTGGAAATCTGCCAGGCTAAATTTTTATGTCAAAGACATGATGCTTTGAAATGGCAGGTTTTCCAGTGGGCTGAAGTGAGTTCAGTCTCAGAATTTTCATCTTTATTTTCCAGAAGGAATTCAAAGTTTTTAAGCTATTTCCATTGGTCTATCATTTTTTGTTGCTCAGCAAAATACACCCTTTTAATGTGTCAAGTGTTCACGGCTCCAGCTGCAATTACCACGCATAGCAAGTGAAGCTCAGCTATCAGAAACAGGGTGCTTGGGAACAAAGGGGGCTTTTGAAAGCTGTGGCCTTCATTTAGAGCTTATGGAAGTTTGACTTCCACACATTCCTTATGGCAGTGAAGCAAATGGAGTTCAGCCACTTCATTCAGCTGCATCGGATTTGAGTGTGAAACCTCTGTTCTCCCAGATGGTTTTCTTCTCCAGAATCAGATACAGGTTAATTACAGACTCAAAGAACACTAGAAATGCTTTGTTCCTGCTAACTATTTTGTTTGTCTTGTTTGAAACTAATATTCTGGTATTTCCAGACACTCAAATTTACAAACTCCAAGTTTTATATGTGTACCCACATGTACATATCAATACACTTTTTATTCTTCAGGCAGAATTTTTTAGAGTTTTGTCACAAACTCTTGCTATGTAATACCCTTCTTTCAAAGTTCTACTTCTCCCTGAAAACCTTACTTTTCTGTGGCTTCAGCACCACTTTTGGTTCCCATTTATTTCTTCAGTACAGCTGCCTTTCAGAGAGATTGTATGGTTGCTTCACAAAGTAAGATCAAAGGGCAGCTCAGTCTATATCCTAAGTTTTTGGTTGTACTCATAAATTGGACTAATCTAATGCTCTAATAACTTCATTTACAAAGACTTCCTGACCGAACTTTTCCTGACTGTTCTCTTACAGTTTTGGGGAGATGCCTTGTTTGGTCTCCACACTTGTTTATCTGTGATTGCTATCAGATTTCTCCTCAGCCTAGCTCTGAATTAAAAATCTTCTGTCACATGAGTGTGTACTTAGGCTGCATAAACTTGGTTCATTTGAGGCTGATCTTATCCCTTTTGAAGAGCCAGCCCATGTTATTTTAATATCATTTATTCACTGGTCAGCTGTAGCTATACCTATTCTACAGTCCTCACTCTCACCGTAAGTTATCCCTGTGGATCAATTTAATTAAACACTATGACATCAAGGGTGCAGGGTTTTTTACAAGCTAAATAATGAGAGAAGGAAGGTAACTGTTTCTAACTGTTGTCTTTCCTATCTTTTACATTGCCTGGTCTCACTGAAGAGGTGATGACCCTGTTCTGAGACCTTGCTTTATGTATCACGGATAGATACAGGTTGGTAATGGTTCTATTTAACATGAACTTTAATCTTAAAAACTTACTTGTTTAAAAACTTTCATATCCAGTAGACTATATTTACAACCACTTTTTAGCCCTGAAACTTTATAACTTCCAAAGAGCCACTGGTAATTCCCCTGCTTGCAGCCTGTACCTGCCAAGCGCAGCTGTGGCTCTGCCTGACACTTCCTTTACTGCATGTACCCCATACCTAGCAGCAACATATGACCAAGCAAGCAGAGTTGTTTTCTTTTCTCGCCCCACTCTAAATTAGTGAATTAAAAACAAGGAAAGAATGAACATTCAAAATAAACGTTAAATTTTTTTGCTGCTCAGGATTGCATTTAGGTTGAGTCCTCTTGCCACTGTATATAGGTTAGGTTATCATTATGATGCCTTTAGATTTACAGGTAATGATCTCTGAAAAGATCTCATTCAGCATATTAGTTACATCTGATATCATTTGTTTTCCTTGTCTTGAGAAATTTTCTAATCTGAATTTCAAACCCCTTACAACCTGAGGTAACCCGAGGTTTTTGGCATGGCAATTATCTTTCCAAATTCATTGTTCCCTCAGGGCAAAGTCATTCCTTATTAACAGTACTTTTAAATTGTCACATTTCCACTTCTGGTGAACATGTGATACATAACATTCCCTGTGAGCAAGTATGTACTGGTTCATAAAAACAGTCAACAAACTTGGCACCGCTAATTTCTGAAAACTTTCAGACCTCTAACTGGAGCAAGAACAATCAGGAGCAATCATGATATAAAAATGGAGGGTTTAAAATTCATGACAGATCATCTATTTGATGAATAGCACGTTTTGGATGCTGTATGGTGTGACCCTTCTTTCTTGGATGAAACAGGAGATGGTCTTTGGAAAAGCAAAGATGACTTGTAGCCAAATCTACATCTGCTCTCAGCCTCATCCAAAAACTGGATTGCTGCTGTTGCTGTTTCTTCACCCCTAAACATTTGCTGGTAAATCATGAGAGTTCAAGAAAGCCAATCCAAAAAGAGTAGGCTTTTTGTTCAGAAGATTCCTTTTACTTAATCATGATGCAAAGAGAAAATAAAGAACAATTCACCTTAGTGATTATAGGGCAAATTCTACCTACCTTATGAAAGGTAGGTGGATCGTGGTTTTGTGAACACGGAATAAAAATAGGAAAAAACAGAAAGTATGTACTTTAGGTTAAGAATAAAGATTAGTCTTTAAAACATCAATATACAAATTACTTACTTAGATGGAAGTGTTAACTAAACTACCTTGTTTAACTAAACTACTAAGCTATCAGGTTCAGTGGTAAAGTCTGGGCATCTGAAGTTAGGATCCTCATGTGGCCCCTTTGTTTTAAGTAACAATATATTTTTGTCTAGATAAGGTAATTGGATATGATCATAATATTTTTTCTTAATATAAAGAAGACAAAAACCAGTTTCTTGTCTATTTGTCATTCAAGGTATGTCTTCTAATCTTCTCTTCAGGAAAACCCCTACCTCACATAACTTGTATCATCTCTTTATCCTAATCATCATGTATCTGCTTAGCCTATGTAATGCCTAAATACTCCAAACTCCCTGTAATTATTAGTGTTGTATATTAAAATAGTATTCATATGTAAGTTCACTCTCTAATTATTACTATATACTGTTTCTTAGTTATTTTATATCTAGCACCTCTCTTCATTCCTTGTTTGAGTGGCAGCAATGTAGCTTTCTATTGTGATTTAGAAAAATGAGGAGAGGATGAGAAAAGGCAACAACCAAGGGAGATGTCACTGGTCACAGTTAAAGAATAACTTTGGTGCCAGATGGTGCAGGCTCCATTCCTCCAACTCCTGCTGGAAGATTTGACCCTCAAAAGTCTCCTGACCTTTGTCACCAGAAGCCCTTCCCTCTGTTCCAGCCATATGACCCACTTAGCCCAGAAATGTATCAGATCCATGAGGCCTCGGAAGTCCCCTCTTTGTCCACAGGAGTCACCATTTTTGTCATGGTCATGGCCATACCCCATGTGATCTCTGAACCCCCTGTACTTGCTGACAACTTTGCCTTTTTCTTTGCCACAGAAGTACGTCAAAGGCCCTCATACATACACAGACCTATGTCCATTTTTGTGTGTTTTACAAAGACACAGGTGGAAGTGTATGAAATGTATAAATGTATGTTTACACAGTTATACTTCTTTATACTATACAAGGATTTTATTTATGAAGTGTGTGTATAAAATGTTTAGTAAGAGATAATGGAATTAAGTAAAAATTTAATGAGAGTAGAAAGAAAACAAAATAAAAGGCAAGTACAGTTAAATGGTGTGGGAGTATGTCAGAAGGAGTGGGGGGCCATGAAAAGATCTGAATATGCACTGGGCAACAGGGTGAGCCTGTGAAGCTGTCCAGGAGGCGGCCACCCAGCCCCAGGTCATCCAAACAACAGACCAGACCTGTGAATCTGACCAAGAGGCCCTCTTCACCTACCTTCAAATCAACCAGGTCACCTCCTGGGGTTGTCCTGCAGCTTTGTCCTGATCTAGAAAATATAGTTAATATTGCTTACTAAAGTTGAAGGTCAGAAGGAAAAAATAACTTCATGGGAATATGTTTGTAGGGACACCTACATCCCAAAATGTTTTCCTAAAAAGATCATGTGCATTGGAGAGAAGATGGTTGGGCTGGGATTATGAAAACAAAAGTTTGTGTGATGGGCAGTGAGGCAACTCTACATCTCAATGTTCTAACAGCTACTTGTAATTCCATGACAGGGATCATGCTCCGTGTATTCCCTTATCCTTATGTTGACGTGGAGTTCATAGAACTTTCTGAAAACACAATCCTGGCTGAATATACAAAAGACACGATTTTTCTGTGAATTGTTTTCAGTCCTGCTTAGAACCACAGGATTAAAATAAAGTAAAACAGCCAAAAAACCCAGCTTTGAAAGAAAGGAAATGGTAACAATGGGAGACAGGTCACCATCACCCCAGTGATCAATTAATAAATAAAGTTTCATTGAACATGACTGAAATGTTGCCTAATGTTTGTTTTTCTGTGCGAATGTAGTTGCAGCATGTTAATAGACTGCAGCTTCTGTTAAAAGGCATTTTCTGTGCTCCTGGGGAACTGGGAAGCTTTGGGAGTGTAAGGCCCTTTTCTGAAACAAGCAATACTGTTGATCTGAACATAAAACAGGTGGCCTCATGGCATGTAAATCAAGACTCACGATATACATAAGGATGTGAAAAAGTCCTTTAGAAGTAACAGGTATTTGTGGCCTATTCTAAGCACAATAATAACAGCATTAAGCTCATTTTAATGCTGGTGAACATATTGTCCAAGTGTCCTCGACTGTGTATCTGAAAGGCAGAATAGGTTCTCAAGTAGCTGAAGCTTTTAAAACCATTTTTCCTGCCTTAGTAATTACAGACCAAGTAGGGAATGGATGTTCTTAAATCAGCCTTCACACAAGCTGTTAAATTAAAATAATTTTCATGTCTGTGTTACTAGTAATGAAGTAGATGCCTCTGTCACAGATTGCATTAACAGAGTGCTCAAAACCAAGACACGGGGGTGTTTTACAGCACACAGTTACCATTTGCTACATCGATGTGTTACTGGAGTTTATAATAAAGAACTATAACCACAACTTCTTCATTACTGTCAGAGTCGGACCTGTGTGTGAAACATCCAAGCTGTGCAAGGAATTGGAAAACCATGTCTGGTAATTGGTATAAAATTAGAGTAAATACACCTCCACTCAGAAAGGAAGACCATGAGGATGTTTAGGCCAAAAGAAAGATTTTACAGTGTTTATGAACAGATGTTCACAGGAAACTGAGAAAGGGTCAGATGTACTGTTTAATAGACTATAGTCAGCAAGGTATCAAGGCACAGTCTATGATGAATGAATGAGCTTTAAAAAGTGAACAGTACTAAGGGCAAAATTAAAAAGTTTCTAGCAGTAAAAAGATGAGGGAAGAAACAGCTGTTTGTAAAGGCTTGTTGCTTGCCCTAGAAATTTAGCAGCTGGTTAAAAGCCTCTCAAGTCCATGATGTTTAGCAGTTGGAGCCAGGGTGGGAGAAAAAGAAGGATGGTAAACCGCAGTTTTTACATCATGCTCCCCAACAAAGCTTGCACCAAAATATCACCACAAAACACCAGTTTGAACTTCACCAAACAGCTATTCAAAGCCCCTGGAAGCCGTCAGGCCAGTGGGAGGTGAGGTTAGCAGAAATACAATACCCAGACAGCTGGAATAATATTAATAGTGCTGCTGGGTAAGACATGGCATTATTCTTTGTGGCAAGTTCATTATTCATCCATATGCATATTGCTGGAATGTATAAACACTTACTAGCTGCAGCAACAGAGCTTTAACTGTTGACCAGCCATGGACCTGCTCTGCAGTCCTGCAATTAGGAAAACAAAGCTTAAAATGGATGAAAATTCTTCTATTTTTTGTACGGCTGAAAAGCTATCAAGTTTTTTGGAAACTTCTCCTGGGGTTGCCAGTGACAGTTTCCCTTTTCACTGACATGCCTGGAAGGTTTTATCTCCGTCTACCTCTACACAAAACATTGTTGAGTACCAGCTGGTTTGAGATTTATTAGTCTCATTCTTATGCTGAGCTCTGGAAATTGGTAATAGCAGTGAGCTCATTGCAGCAACACAGTACAAACTGCATTATGTGCCAGTAAACCAACCTTGTATTGATAGAGGAAGCACTGAAATAAATACAGATGAAAGCAAGCATGTTGTATTTCACAGTGGAAAAGAGGTTGTGAATTTTATCTGTTGACCTGAAAGGTTCTGATATTTTAACAAAGCCACCATATAGTAAAGGATAAGTAGTAAAGGGAGTCATAAAATAATTTAAAGGACCACTCCTTGTACATGAATTACTAAACATCCCAAGTGGAGTGGAAGCTGTATTCTACAGCCTCTTTTCAAAAGCTATATGATTTTTCTCAAGGAGTTCGGGAATTATTAAGCCACATGTTAAAAGCATGTCTAGAAACATGGCCAGAGATGTGATCAGATATGTCTCCCAAGCACTTGTGGCCAAGTTGAACTCTGGCAAAGCAGGAGGTCTCTAGGGTTATTGAGAGAAACGTCACAGCCCTAAAGGGCTGTCCTTTCTCAAACCCTTAAAAGGAAAAGGATGCATAGTGCTCTGTATTCTGACCACCAGAAGAAGTAAAAGAATAGCAAACCCTACTGAACGCTAGGAAAAGAACAAGAAATGAAGGGGAAGATGGCCCATTTTACCACAAGAAAAGGAGATACATTTTAACAAGGCTGCTTTTTGTTCATGGCTGCTCAGAATAATGTGCTAAACCCATACTGGATTTGTCTGAAGTTGCCCGAATGCAAGCAGGCATCACGAAGAGCTTGTTCCTTGAGATGGCATTACTGTCAGATGTAACACAATTTGCCCCCTGGACTTGAGTGAGGAAAATTGTCTAGGTCTGAACAACTGTACTGGATCTTTGCTGCAAAATTGTTGAAGAGTGAGCCTGATGAATTATCTGTTGGCTACTTTCAGACAGCTGGGTGATAGATTAGGAGACATCCTGGATTTGTAAATGCAGTCTGCTGTGTAAGGTATAGGTGACCTCGAAGCTGCCTTCAGGAGTTCATCTTTTGTCCTAACAGGAGCCATGTTTACTGCTGCACCATGTTCAGGGGAGGCCTTTGGGTAAGTGCAATCCCCTGCCCTTGTCATTGTCACACTGGGTAGTCTGGGTTTGTTTCAGAATTTTTATCACATCTATTATTTAACCAATGGATTTGGGGAAAACCCATTGCAAACTCTTCTTAGTCCCCCTACACATGTTCATGTTCATTCTCGTTTTCCATTGTAGTAGGCAAGGTTGTCTGTATCTTGCAGAGCAGCACAGAATCAAAAGACTGACCAAGTAACACTGTACGGGAATCTGGTTGGGTTTTTATCAGTCATGTTAACGGGTGATTGTGTATCTGTTTTTTCTTCTCTTTTTTTTTCTATTAATATTTAAACTTTATTAGTAGTACCTCTTATTAAGCAATACGTAAACTTTTGTACGTATAAATTCATTTATAAAGTGCATGCATTTACAAATATTTATGCACACCTTACTGTATATATTTTAGAGATATTTACATGTCACCATAAGGGGCTGGACCTGCAGCAGAAGAAGGTGGGCACAGACCCTGCCCTGTCTTAGCTTGTGTGAAACTGTCCTGACCCTAGAATCTAAAAAAAGCCAGGGGGAAATCGGGGCAAAATGTTTTCTTTAGACAACAGAAGACATGGTCAGCAGTATCGGTAGCCTGTTAGCAATTAGTATCTTGTGTGCAGATTTTTAACAGATCTTTTTTTAGCTGTACCCTCTCTGTGTTGATCACTTGATTATAAACTGCTGTAAGACACTGACATAAATTCATTATATGTAGCATGAAGAAAAGTGACAGCAACACAGGTTCCCACTGAAATTAAATATTCTCAAAAGTGCTCTGGTTTCCTTCCAAAGAAGGTAACAAGATTCAAGGACAGAAGAGCAATAGTGATAACCATATATCTGCACTGTGGTCAGGCTTTCAAGGCAATTTCATGAAATTTTCATAAAGTTGCTAGAAACCCATAGTCTCTATAAAACCACTGTGCAGGATGGCCAGTCCTTGGAAAATGATTTACAGCTGATGGGTCACTGTCAGAGCAAAGGGGCAGATTGAAACCAGCTGCATAAGACTAGCACCTTGATGTGGCAACTAATCTATATATCATTAGTGACATGGATAGCATTATACCAGTATTATAGTAGACAATGGTGAAAGGAGAGGGACTTTAGCTTGTTGGAGAAGAAGAAGAGAAAGAAATTATTTTTATATTATAATTGCTGCATAGTTTCTGCAAAATAAAAACTTGCTTAGTAGAAATAAGACTAAGGTGCTGCTCTGAAACACAGATACACAACTGCACAAATACAGGACTGAGGTAACAAGGGTTCAGGAAGGTAGCTGGTATTGTGAGAGACTGGATTGCTAGTGATTAATGACTCAAACCACGCAGGTGCTGTGAGAGACTGGACTAGTGGTGCTAATGTCTCAAACAATCGGCTGAGTGCTTTGCAAATGATGCACAGAGTGCAGAAGGATGTGCATACTTGGGGCTACAAGCTGGGTTTCCAGATAATGCAAGAGGCAAAAGGCAAATCCTGAGGGGGGCATAAGTCGTTCTTATCATGCCGATGTCCTCCCTTACATAATGACTCAGCTGTGAAAACTTCCCTCCAAAGTACCAGGACATTCACATGTAGGATGAAGGTATTCATCTCGGCTGTTGGGCTGTAATGGGCCATGATTGATTCAACTACAATGGTAAGAGACAGCTGCAACATTTTAGAGGATGTCTAAGACTCACTAAATGTCCCGTGATCCAGTGTTACATCATCCAGGGGAGGTACAGGGGGCGTTTCCACATAGCCTCAGCATAATATAAAATCCATGGACCTGGGGTTTTTGTGGGCTCTTTCCCTCCACCACTTGATGGATACAGTCTGCAACCATCACCTCAACAAGGCTGCAACCCCTGAGAAGACCAGAAGAAGAGGACCAATGAGACATCATTGGAATCCATGGAGTGGTGATGGTTTTTTATACTTAGTCTATTTCTCTATTACTTTCTTTCTCTCCCTTCTCCTTCTCCCCAGCTCTCTCTTCCTCACATTTACTTTTTAATAAAAGCTGTACTATTGACTTCAGAGTATGGTCTCATTTGCACCTTAATTTGGGCAGAGGGACCTCCCTAATAATTTCAATAATCAGATCTTAACCGGTATAAATGAGGGGTTTAGCACTACAAAAGAAGAACAGGAGTCAATAATGTCATCCTGCTGTGCAAAAAGTAAATACCATGCCAGGATTTACAAATGAGAGTGTGGTTTGAGTTGTGCAAAGTGTTTCTCTTATTCTCTTCAATATATTCAAGGCCTCAGCTAAAATACTTTGTATTTCAGAGGCACAGTGCTTCAGAAAAGATAGATGGGGAGTCTGCAGCAGAGTAAGAACATTTGGAGATTTGGAGAATGTGGCACATGAGAAAATTAATCAAGACTGCTACATCTAAATAAGAGAAGATATATTTGAAGTGTTCAAAGTAGTGTCTCTCAGCTTTGCAGAGAGACGGGAGCAGTCTTTTTTGTTGCTTTTAGGCTGCAAAAGAAGTAGTTGGATTAATTTGTAGCAGGCAAGATATTAAGAACACTTTATTAATAAAGATACTAAATCAGTAGTCTACATTGCCTAAGGAGGTTTCAAAATTCCCTCAATTAGAGGTTTTTAAGAGTAGATTAAACAAATCTAAGGAATTAGATTGGCATTGTTGATCTCTTCTTGGGGCTCTTGGGGTCTAGATGACCTCCTGAAACCTCTTCTAGCCTGAGTGACTGGGAAGCTTTTGTGCATGAAATTATTAGGTTTCACATTCTTTGAAAAGGGAAATACATCTTTGATGTTTGTACAGTGCCCAGTAAAGCAATTAAATCTAGAGATTCGGGTCATCATAGAAACTGTACAGTAATTATGATTTCTAATTATCATGCTGTGTTGAAGTGTAACTGTAAAACTGTGATTCCCTGTGCTATCAGTGACGTGGTGCGTTGACCTTGGCTGGCTGCCAGGTGCCCACCTAAGCCACACTGTCACTTCCCTCTTCAGCTGGGCAGGGGAGAGAAAATAACAGAAAGCTCATGGGTCAGGATAAAGACAGGGAGAGAATCACTCATCAATTACCATCACAGGCAGTTTGGGTAAATTAATTTATTGATTAATAATACAAGAGTAGAGAAATGAGAATAATAATGAGAAAACAAATATAAAAGAAAAGATCTCCCTGTTCCATTCTGCTTCTTAGGCTGAACTCCACTCTTTATTTCTCTGTCTTCCCCCAAGCAATACAGGGGACAAGATGGGGAGGTTGTGGTCAGCTGATCACACATTTTCTCTGCTGCTCCTTCCTGCCCATGCTCTTTGCCTGCTCCAGCCAGGGGTCCCTCCCACGGGAGACAGTCCTCCATGTACTTCTCCAGTGTGAGTACTTCCCATGGGTTGCAGCTCTCCACAAACTGCTCCAGTTTGGGTCCCCTCCACAGGGCCAAGTCCCTGAGAAACAGGCTGCTCCACTGTGGGCTCACAACTCCTGCCAGCAAACCTGCTCCTCTCTCCACAGGCCACAGGTCCTGCCAGGAGCCTGCTCCAGCCCAGGCTTCCCATGGGGTCACAGCCTCCTTCAGGCACATTCCCTGCTCCAGTGTGGGGTCCTCCAGGGGCTGCAGGGACAGCTGCCTCACTATTCACCTCCTTCACTGACCTCGGTACCTCCAGAGCTGTTGCTCTCGCACATTCTCATTCCTGTCTCTGGCTGGAGGTGCTTGGGTTTTTGTTCCCTCTGTATAAATACAGTTTCCCAGAGGTGCTACTGCCATCACTGATCCTGGCACTCAGCCATGGCCAGGAGCAGGTCCATCCTGGGTCCATCTGGCACTGGGTCCATAGGACATGGGGAAAGCTTCTGGCAGCTGCTCCCAGAGCACCCCTCTGTAGCCGCTCTGTAGATCTGCTACCAAACCCTTGCCACACAAGCCCGACACAACCATATCTCAGAATTACCTGGCATCATTCAAATTATCTTGGTGAGTTTGAACTTTATAGGAAACTCTGGCAGTAACTGGCACAGGTAAAAATAATTTTTTGGAACTAGGACATTATCTGTATGAGAAATCAACCATGATAACCTCTAGTTCATAATTTTAATATGTTCTTGCCACTGTAGTCACAAACAAAATTTAAGTCTAGAATGGCTGTAATCTGTATTGTAGTTGTGGGGCCTTTAGTGTTTCCTTTCAGAGTGCTGAGAAGGAGGTACTCAGCTCAGCTGATTAGTGATGGTGTATCCTACTGAACTCAGGGGGCTCGTGATGTCCAATCTGTTGTGAAATGTCTTCATTAAAATGAATTTTTTTAGGCACTCCTTTAGACTCTGTCTAGCTAGTAAGAATGTATTATGTGCCAGTGCCATTTACTGGCAACTGTAGTCCCAAAGAAATTACTAATTTTTTTTAAAAAAGCTAATAAATGCTTTATGCTGAAGAACTACAAAACAAAAACTTTGCAAACTAGAGCAGTTTAGAGCAGGCAGCAGATGGAAGTGGGAAGCTATTTACAGTACTCAGTGATGTTACACAACACTATTTGGATGAAAATGTGGAAAAGAGTCTTTCATTAACTAAAACTGTAAGGGGAATTGGCTACATTACACAAGGCTAAAAACCAGCATATATTAGCTCCTGTGGAGGGTTATATTAATGCAGTAATACTAATTTAAATGCTCAAGCTAATTCAGATTCAGAACTAGCTGGTTTATATGTGAATGGCACTGGTACTAACAGGTAGACAGGCCAGAAACCTTTTGTGTTTCAGACACGAGAAATCTGAATATTATTTCACAGCAACAGAGTAGCCCAGGGGTGAAGCTGATGAGGTACAGAGATGTTTTTAAAGCAGATGGTGTTTTATAACCATCAGATCTTTTGAAAGCATCACCTGACCCCATAAAAAGCATGAAGGGGATAGTGCAGCTATTAAATTGGTGGGTTTAATATCTGGTTTGATAAACGAGTTCTGAACTCAGTTACAAGTTATTTTCATTAAAAAAAAAAAAGCATAGTAGCCTATTTAAATTATTTTATAATTCTTCTAAGATTGAACTCTTTTCTTTTTAAAACAAACTTCCATATTTCTTTGTCTTGTCCTTGTGGTTCTTAATATAATTTTAACCAGAAATTTTAGCCAAAGTAGTTGAGAGATTAGGGCTTTCATTCTCTTGGATTTTTAGAGATTCAGCTGCAGGTCCTTGCTCTCTTTCAACTTTAGCCTATATCTTTAATAATCTATGTTTCAGTTGATTTATCTTATCCACTAGAATAAAAGTACTATGATATGATATCATTTTCTTTCCAATTTGAAAGATGTCTGAATAGCTACTCTGGAATCATTTCACTTCACATTGCCAAGCAGTTAACAGGTGTTAATATCTAATATTAATGAAAATGAAATCGTTTCATTTCTTCTGTCAGTAGTTTGACTCTTCATAAATAATGCAGTGTTAACTATAGCAAGGATCCTGGCTGTCCAGTATTGCAAATGAATGTTTTTGCTGCTGTACTGTGTTCAGCATTTTGCTCTCTGGTTCATTTAGTGTTTAATAACTCTTCAGGGAGGAATAGTTCAAACAGGCTAAGTTGAGACACAGAAGTTGGGGCTTGTCCGTAGCTCAGTAGTAATGACATTGCATGGGGTTTGGGAGGTGATCAGAGGGTCCCTGGAGTTTTTAATCTAATCATGCCTATTCTTGGTGCAGGCCATGCGTCCTGTAAAGAGAGGTAAAGAAAGAGTGGACATACATAATTAGCTGTGTCTGACTTCATTTCTGCACTGCATTCTGTGACAGGCAAGGAGTAGCGTAAGGTGGAAAATTTATTTAATTTAGAAAGGACAGGTTATTTTGCTGCTGTATGGTAGAAAATTAACTGTAATGGACTCTTTAAATCTCAAGAAGAGCTGGATTCCTAAGTAAGGTTGTTAGGAATGAGATAAGCTAGTGATGGGGCCCAGAGATGCCTTAAAATCATAGCATCTGATGAAAGTAGGATAAGCATTGTTGTGAACATTGGGAAGGAAAAGGGAAGGAAATACAAGATATTTTTTAAAATGATATTCAAGTGGGTTTTAGAAATTGCTACAAAAGAAAGCAGTCCCGAAAGCCTGGGACATAGATGGTGATGGAGCAACATACCTAGGTTATGTTCAAAGAAGCAGGGACAGGACATTCCAGAGGACCTCCCATTCAAATGTTCATATATAATACAGAATTTTAGGTAAGGCATCATCAGAACAAGATGGATTTTCTCATAAAAAAGGTGGAAACAACTATTTTACCAAAGCCAGGAGCACTGTAGTTGAGGAAAAGAAGACTTGCATTCAGGTTCTTGATCTGAATGAAGAAACAGAAAGTCTTGAGCCTGTATTTTCTATAATCTACTACTATGCTGTTTGAATGTTTGGGAAAATGTTCTTTCATAAATGGAACAAACTTGTAATGATCTTTGTTTTCCTTCTTCAAAGCTGAGTCTATCAAAGAGCAATGAAAGTTCTGCTTCATACGGCAGCCTTGCCAAAGAATCTCACTTTTCTACATCTGTTAACAGCTGTTTCTCCCATGTCAGAACTCAGGTTTGAGTTTCATTCCACAGTATCCCAAAATACAACTCTGAATTCTCCAGTGCCAAAGTCTTGAAACATGGTCCTTTACAGTATACAAATTGACAGATCAGTTTACAACAAAATACACCATTCACTGCCACAGAATCACATAATCAATTAGGTTGGGAAAGACCTCTGAGATCACCAAGTCTGTAGCAGGGCATCTCACCCCCACAGCAAGAGCTTATCTGTTGTTTGTTAACAGACAGATAACTCACAGAGGACAAGCTGTCTTGTAGTGAGGTATTTTGGTGCCATGGGGTTAACAATGATCAGGCATCTCCCAACTGCCAGTAAGCATCTTACTGTCGGAGAGAGATCTGGAAGATAAGCTGGATTTCTGACTGAGAGACACCTCACTTTACAAAAGCTGCACCAAAACTTTCACAAAGCGGAAATANTGTAGCAGGGCATCTCACCCCCACAGCAAGAGCTTATCTGTTGTTTGTTAACAGACAGATAACTCAAAGAGGACAAGCTGTCTTGTAGTGAGGTATTTTGGTGCCATGGGGTTAACAATGATCAGGGCATCTCCCAACTGCCAGTAAGCATCTTACTGTCGGAGAGAGATCTGGAAGATAAGCTGGATTTCTGACTGAGAGACACCTCACTTTACAAAAGCTGCACCAAAACTTTCACAAAGCGGAAATATTCTACACATTCCCTGGAAATGTGTGGAGTTTCTCACCTGAGCAGGCATGCCTGCTTTGTGGTTACTCCTCTGGAGGCTGAGTGAAGAAATCTTATTGACATTTTGGTGGTAAGTTACATTTGGCCCCTAATCAATACTATTTCTTTTTCTAGCTTTAATATAGGTGTTGTGCACCTATACTTAATATGTTGTGCATGTTATAGGTGTTGTGCACTGTTTTACGTTATGCTGAAATCTATGAGTAGCTCTTTTTACGTTTATACTTTGAGTAAGTAACTCTGATTAAGATCTGTTGTCTGTTATCTATGGTCTCTTTAATAAATACTTTTTTTTATAAATAGACCTGATCTACCATCCCTGGAATTTGCGTGCCAGAGTGATTTCTTAAATTTAAGCAGTTGCCAAAAATCTGAGGATAAGGCAGGGCTTGTCAGAAGCTCCCTCTCATCCCGTGACAGAGTCCAACCTGTGACCCAACACCACTGTGTCAACCAGACCTTGGCACTGAGTGCCACATCCAGCCTTTCCTTAAACACCCACAGGGACAGTGGCTCTACCACCTTCCTGGGCAGCCCATTCTAATAGCTAATCACAGNATTTCTTTTTCTAGCTTTAATATAGGTGTTGTGCACCTATACTTAATATGTTGTGCATGTTATAGGTGTTGTGCACTGTTTTACGTTATGCTGAAATCTATGAGTAGCTCTTTTTACGTTTATACTTTGAGTAAGTAACTCTGATTAAGATCTGTTGTCTGTTATCTATGGTCTCTTTAATAAATACTTTTTTTTATAAATAGACCTGATCTACCATCCCTGGAATTTGCGTGCCAGAGTGATTTCTTAAATTTAAGCAGTTGCCAAAAATCTGAGGATAAGGCAGGGCTTGTCAGAAGCTCCCTCTCATCCCGTGACAGAGTCCAACCTGTGACCCAACACCACTGTGTCAACCAGACCTTGGCACTGAGTGCCACATCCAGCCTTTCCTTAAACACCCACAGGGACAGTGGCTCTACCACCTTCCTGGGCAGCCCATTCTAATAGCTAATCACAGTTTATGTGAAGAATTTCTTCTTAATATTCAGCTTAAACCTCATTTGGAACAACTTTAGACTATGTCCTCTTGTCCTGCTGCCAGCTGCCTGGTTGATGATGCTGACCCCCACCTGGATACACCCTCCCTTCAGGGAGCTATAGAGAGCAATAAGGTCTCCTCTTCTTCAGACTGAATACCCTCAGCTGTCATAGCTGGTCCTGATAGGACTTGTGCTCCAGACCTGTCCCCAGCTCCATTGCCCTTCTCCATCACTGCTGAGTGGATTCCTGGAAGTAAAGGAATTGTGAACACCTGATTGCTCTTTCCTGACCCGTGTAAAAATTAATTTACATGTTCAGACCAGAGCTCTCCAGAAGGAGGAGGAAAGAGGCTTTTTTTCCTCCCTTTTCCAGTCCCTGCAGCTGTACTGGTGTTCATCAGTGTGTTGTAGCATTTGGAAGAGAGGTCACTGTAACCTACACTCCTTGTGTAAACAATGTCTGCACTGATGACTGTGACCCTGTTGCTGGGGAGCTGCTGCTTAGTTCTGACCACTGACAGTGGATAGTGCTTAACACAAACCTGAAATTTTAATTTTCTATCTATGAGGAATCACAACTTTATGTAGACTATGCATCCAAAGACAGGTAGTCTAGAGTGTATGGGCTAGATTCTACAGTTTGAAGATAATTTTTATCTATCTATTTAATTTTTTATTTTAGATTCTGGATCTGTAGGACTTTGTTCCCTCAGATAATTTTTTCCACCTGACCTTAGAACTTTCTTTTTCTAACTATGGAAAGACCAGTAACCACAGCTTAAGAATCAACACCATGTTCCCAAATTATTTTCTTCTCAGACTTTGGCCTTGTTATCCCATTGCATGAAGATCCTTGCTGCTACTTAAGAAAAGTTGCTCTTTATGTCTTTAGCTGATTTTACTCCTCACAGCAAAATCTCTCAATGATTCCCTCAAATGACATCTACGTTTTCCCCGCTCATGGAGGAGTGTGTGGCTATTTTCTGTGATTCAGATAGCTGAGCCAAATGTCACCCAGGCTTAAAAGCTCTTTGGTTTTGTGATGGACCTTTTTTACAACTCTTGCTTAGTAAATCCGTGAAAGTCTGGTTATGTCATCAGAGTTATACTGGGATTTATAGTGTCAGCTGTTTTCATTCAAAGAGGCAGGAGGGATTATTGTTGCAGGTAATAACCAATACTCATGAGTACCTGGAAAAAATGTTTTTACTGTATTTCCACTCTTGTTTCGCTTTTCAGCTCACTGCTGTCAAGACTGCTGCTTACTAGGTTCAACAGGTCACACTGTGTAGGGACAGCCTTAATGGATATAAACAATCAATTTTCTATTTGAACAGACATATTTCAATAGTGCTTTGATAGCAGGCAGTAAAAAACTAGTTTTTCATTGGCTTTGACATTTTTACCTTTTAGCTACATCCTCATAGCCGAACCAAAATTTCACAGGGATTATCCTCAGTGTTTGCCTGAAACAAAGTGCTTTAAACAGATTGAGTTTAAGTGTTATTGCATAAGAGTTCAAACCATCTCCACTTCCACTCTTGTTCTTTGACTAATATCCATCTGATTTGTTCAAGGAGATAAAAAGCCAACAAAAATAATTAGCTCTGCAAAAAGAAAAGCGATTAGTTTTAGTTCCTTGAACTGATTCACTGGATATTCATGAGAGTTCTGGAAATTATGCTAAGAGAAGTAGAAATATCTGGAGTTTATTGTTCAGGACTGCTGAAATTAGTTAAAGAACTGTACTATATAAACAGACTTAACTGTTCAGNAAAAAAAACCTAGAAAAAAATTACCCCCTACTACAACATGGGTTTTTCCCATGGGTTGACATCTGTAATTTATGAGTAGGCTGAAACTTATTCTAACAATCACTGTCTGTAGAGAGAAATTTCTTTTGAAGGTGGATGTCCATTAGCTATGCTGACCCCCTTCTGTTTTATAGTTGGAGTAATTCTGAATGTTGAAATCCTGTGCCCTGTTTTGGTTTGTACCTCATACCATGCTTTAGGTGTTTTCCTCTGTTCTAATCTAAATAAGGAAAAAGTTATTATTATATTAAATTTTATGAGAATAGCTTCAGACTGGTATAACTAGAATGATTGCCTCTCCTCTGCTCAAAATGTCTGATCTCTTTCCTAACTACTAATCTCAATCCTGTTGTGCTGCCAGAAAGAAATAAGCACCTATATTGTTTAATCGGCCTCTTGAATGTGGAGTAGTCAGTATCCAATGACTGATGACTGGAAGCTCATTACCTCCCCTATTAGCTGCCTCATAGGAAAAATTAAAAGAGATTAAATCAACAAATTAAGGAGCTCGTTGCCATTTATTCTTTTCTTTATTTCAGCTGCATAATTTTAATGAGTTAGTTATTTACTTTTCCTTGCAGTTCACATCTTCCTACTGTAGGCACTAGTGTGTGTTAAGCTGAAGCGAGAAACATTTTAGTGAATCAGTGTCAGATGCTAAGAACAGTTCCATCAGGTTTGGTACAGCACTGGTAGATTAAAAACTCCCTCTGGTCTCCTCGGTTCTGCTGCGTTCCCCCTGGGAAGCCTCCCCTGTTTATCGTGGTGGGAGGCTGGCTTTCCATGCGGCCTGAGCGCCAGGCCCAGGCGTCCTGGCGGCAGGGCGGGCTGCAGCTGTGGCAGCGCAGTGCTGCTGGGCTGCACGGCAGAGTGAGGGTTCGCTGCCGGCCCTGGCTGCGGGCCCGAAGCCTGCCCCAGCGTCTCCCCGCGGCTGGGACACAAACACAAACACAATGCAGGGCAGCGGCCACGGGCCTGCCCCGCGCCCTGCTCCGTGTGGGGCAGATGACGCGCCTGCCCCTCTCCGCCTTTTGTTTCCCCGATGCCTCGGTCCCCAGCTGTGCTGAAGGGATTTGCCTCAAGAACTTGGTCATGTTTTTTCTTTAGAGAGACTTTCTTAATGCAAACATTCTGGGGAATTTTGCAAAGCAGATATCTTACCCTGTAACACATAAACTGAAATGAAATGGCATGACTTGCACTGAAGCTCTCTTCTGTGTTGCCTAAAATAGGCGGCCGGAGTTAAAAATACAGACTGTATTTCTCTGTGTTAATTTTACAGTCAAGCAGAGGCTGTATCTTTGTATAGCTAGTTGGAGAATGCCATAGGCGAGGTACATTGTACAGTAAACCAACAGGCCAGCAAAAAATGAAGACTGCAGGTGCAGGGAAAGTGCAGTTTGTTCAAAAGTCCAGTTAAAGCTGAACATAGAGATCCCCTGGAGACATACCAAAATAATACTGATTTACAAGTATGCTTTCTGCTAGAAAACTATTAACTTAAATAATCTTCAATCTCTAAAGCTTAAAAATATCCTGACACTGTTACCACTGACCAAAAGTCAAAAATAAATTTGGTCAGAAGAATGGATATTTTAAAAACTGCATTGTTCTTTTAAAAAAGACATATCATGCTGACCCTTAAAGGCTAGCTCTGAGGGCTGATCTTGTTGTTCTAGTTATGGAGAAAAATAAAATGAAAAATCATTCTATCCTGAAGATTTTTGATTGTTCTTAAAGTTTTCCACTGGGTATTTTTATAAGAAATAACTGGTTTTGCTCTTAAGTATATTTAAGATTTTTTTTTTTTAGTAGGAAAAAGTGGCTTTTCACAAGCTTTTGAGAGGGCCCAGTACTAGTAAAGTTTCATCTTGTCCATGTCTTTGAGTGGTTTCAAATATATTTTTGTTTCTGGATTACATTCTCTAATCCTCTCAGCTCCCACAGAAATTGGACATGATCTAGCAGGCAGAAGCATTAGATGAAGGTGTAGTTCTTTTGAGTTCAGTGTAAGAACAGAGACAAGCCAAATTTTTTTTTTTTTTTTCAGAATCAGGCTTTGCTGGATCAGAATAGGTTACAGGATCTAATGCAGAACAGCTGAAATTTAGATTACATCAGTTTTGTCTTAATTTGATTTTGTTAAGCCATAATAAATGCAAATTGGAAAAGAATACTAAAGCTCTTCTTAAGCTATAGGAACCACTTTAAATCCCAAAGCATGATCTATTTGTAACAGTTCTTGAAGTTTTGAGTCACATTAATGACATTAAGCTCAGAAAAATACACAGTAAGTCTCCAAAGACTATAGGGTGTCTTAGAGGTGTTCCCAAAAGATCACTGGAGAGAGCAATACTACATTTGCTTCTGCCTGGTTAAATCTTCAAGATGGAAGAGAAAATGAAATCACACAGCGTTAACTGACCTACAATTGTCATGAAGGTAAATAAAGGTGGGAAAGAGGTAATCCTATGTGGTAGTTCAGGTCACACCATGGCTTAGAGCTCTTTGTACAGGACATGAAGCCTGGTTACGTACAAACCAGTAGGCAGCAAGTGGTGAGTAATGAAGGTGATGTTTACAGAGAGAAGACCATCACTGACTCAGAACTGCTGAGACAATGAGCAGCTTCCAGGATAGCAACACCCTTTCAGTGCTGAGCATCATTCTCCCCAGCAAGAGAGTTATCAGGAGTGATGATAGGGACTGGATGGTAGGCATCCATAGGGAGAAGAAGGACACAAGCTGACAACTGACACGGCATATTCTTTGTGCCAATTGACAGAGAGAAAGCCACAACACTGCACTTCAGCCAGGGGATTTGGAGTCAAAGAAGGTTTCTGAAATCAGTGGAGACTGCCTGAGAACAGAGCGTGGTAAAATCAGTTACTTCTGACTTTTCTCTGGATGAAACAGATTATCTTGGGTTACTTGATTAAGTGCATGAAAAGTTTTAGCCTCAAATGTGCAAATGGTACTGCATGTTCTGATTTTTTTCCTTTTGTCCTTGAACTCTGTGTCTGCAAATATCTTGGGATTTGCTTACGTAATAAGAACTAGGGTATGTGGAGTTGTTGGATAGAGCCCTACTGTGAGTACCTCATTAGAAACTTAAGCTGTGGGCAACCTACTGCTGACATAAAGTTCATATTAGCCTAGAGTTACAAAATACTTCTGTCTCTTGCTATTATCAAAAATTTATATAATCTTGGAACTGAGTTTTAAATGCAGAATTACCCCAAGAAAATTAATTTCCAGAGTTCTAAATTAAACTGTGAGGCAGGTACATTATTTAAGTATTGGAATAAACAACCTAGATGTAAGTATCTACTAGGTTTTGTGTTTAATGAAAAGAAACACTGAGTTGAAAGGAAAGACTTCAGTGGAAACTCTTGCAAAAACACTTCAGACTTTGTTAAGAAGCAGATTTAGGATCAAGTCCACTTAAAAAATTATTTGCAAGTAAATTTTATTCAATATAGTGGAACTCCCTGTGGCTTTGAACTGGAAGTGTTACTTTGCTATTTTATTATTTGGTTTTTTTTTATTTCAGGTAAACACAGTACTAAATCTATCTAGGCAACTTCTTTTTAAGTATTTCCCTCAGGTTTATGTATTGAAGTCTAACAAAGAAAAGGCAAAAAAACTTTGTATTTATTTAGAAACTACTATCACCAGACAAGAAGCTATTTTTTACAATAATCTGTTCTCAAGAAAACTGTGTGTTTGCTTGGCATTGTCATTTTGATGTAAATGTATATAACTGTGGGTTTTGTGAGAATTCTATTCCTTGAACAGAAGAAACAAACCTGAGTATATAACTTGAAACTTTATGTGAGAAATCAGATATTTCAGTTTTTAAAAAAACACCAAACATTTGCTTTTAAAATTGAAGAATACTTTTGAAGGAGCTGAAATGTTGAATTGATAAACATCTGGGCTAAAGCCAGCTTTTGTAAGACCATACCAGATCTGAGAACCACAAAACCAAGAGTGTTTTAGACACAGTGACAGAAAGCCAGGCTGCTAATACAAAATATACTGCCTACAGATCTTAGAACAGTGCTCCAAATTGCTAACACACAGCAATACACTGAGTTGGGTTTCAACATTGTTTTTCATTTCATAAAAGCATACAGATTTCAGTAGATGTTTAACTTTTCTCCAGCACTGGTTTGCACAGTCATAAATCACTTGGAGTTTGTGTTTTTTAAGGTTTTTGCACAAGATTTCTTTTCACAGATGATTTGGTGAGTTCCCAAGTCATCTGCTAATGTTGGGTAATGGGGAATCTCCATCACATAATTGTGTGGAAGTGGTATAAGAAAACAGAGCATGTAATGATAAAATCTCTTCTCAGATATTGCCACATGACTCAAGAATGTTGTGTATATAAAATCTATATTAAAGGAGATGTTGGGAGAAAATTATGCAGACAGCTTTGTATGGGCTAGAGTAATTTAGAAAATATGGGGAACTTCAAAACAGCTCTTAGCAGAATGAAGTGTTGAAGCAATTTGAGCTACACTGACAGCTGTCTATGCAGAAGTACAGTAAATCTCATCCAACTTCAGTAAAACACCTTTCCTTTACCGACAGGAAACCACAGGACTGAGAAGTAGGATTTAGGAAATAATTTGTAGGACTGTACCTCAGTACATAATAACACTACCAATGAAAGGAAAGCTCTTGTGTAGGAGAGGGTTAGCTCTGAATTTCCTCAGGATAGATGTTGGATCTGAATCTTTAATACTTGTTAAAATCAATGACTGAGATTGAACTAATAACAAAAATTACTGTTTCAGCCAGCAGCTCGTTAGTTGGAAAAACAGACAAATTACTTTGACAAACATAAGTCTAGAAGTGTTGGCCTGATGTAGCTGAATTATTTCTAGTGGAATTAGAGGAGTGTTAATGATGCTATTCAAAGTTCTAATGAAGACATCAAAGTAATTTGTGAAGTTCTACTCATTCTCATTCAAGGAACATGAATTAAAATTTGATCGGTGCAATGAAAGCTTCTATTCTTGCTGTTGTAATTGCTTTTCTTACAAGAAAATATCTCAAAAATAATCTTTTTAGCCTAGCAAAAAATACAAGAAGGGATAAAATCATAGAATGGCTGGTGTGGGAAGGCACCTTTTAAGGTCACCAAGTTCCAATCCTCTGTACTGTGGGCAGGGAGATCAAAGCCCCATCCGTCCAATTGTCTGCCATCTGTGAGGGGGTATTGTATCTCTCCATAACGTGTCATAGAGTGCAGAAAGGAGGCTGTAACACTAAGGACAGAGAAGAAATGAAAATGTAAAGCTCTGATCTGAACCATAAACAAACACTGAAAGATTATTCTTTCCCATTAAAGCAATTAGAAACCAGATGACTTCCCAGTAACAACATAGTCAGATCCAAAGAAGTAGCTACTTAAAAAAAATTCTTGAGTAGCTAATTAAGAGGCATATGCAATATAATTATTCACAATAGCAGGTGATTTGGCTGATTTGGGTGGTTTTGTCCAGCAGCTGCTCCCAGTTGTTGTCTCTGTGAGGGTGGATCTATAGAGAAGTCTGTGTATGACAAATCACAGATATTACAGATCTACCTTAACTCAAACACGATTTTTTTGAAGACTGAACTATGGTGCCAGTGTCAGCTCTTTGGAATTGTGTAGTTCAGCTATTATTTTGGTTGCTGTAGCACATGCTTCCATTGCAGGTCTAGGCAGTGGTCAGAGCTGATTCTTGTACGCAAGAGTATTAGATTCTCTCACTTTAGAGCCTTTGACCTGTCAGAAAAGAATATGAAAGGCTGAACTACGACTTTGTGAAGCCAAGGTGCTGCCTGTTGTGGGAAGAAAATACTTTATGGCAGCTGGGAAGGCTGTGATGCCCTCAAGCACTGCCTGCTGCTACAGTGGCCGGGCAACACTTGCAGGACAGGTCTGGCCAGTGTTCCTGCTGCTTTCTTGACTGCATTTACCACCGTGTGCAAGTGAGGGGGAGTTCCTTGGGAAAAAAGGTGAGGAAAGGGAAAAGGCACAGGGATATAATCACACCTTTCAGATGCCCCTTCAGAGTCACCCTCACCCATGTTAGTGATAACGTTACTGAGTTTCTAAAGCCCTATTTCGTTGACCTCTTGCTTAGGTCGGTACAGGTTGCCACACTGATAAGTGGGGCAATTGCCTTGAGCTTACACTTTCCTTTCTATGCACTATTGCTTTTCTTCTATGTGTTAGCCCCTGCTAAATATTTTGGGAGCTTTGTTTAGAGAATGTGCCTGTCTCACTGCCAAAATAAATAGAGGGTTATGAAGCAGAAATTTCTTACATCTGTTTCTGCAGCCCAGATCTGTGCAATGGAGATGGGCTTTTCACATTATTCTCTTAGTTTCTTACCCCATTTTTTAAATCAGGTATCTAGTAATATTCCTGACCATGTCCAAAACAGTGGAAATTTGTAGTGCGCACTCAAGAGGGAGTAGTGATTACATAAACATTTCTGAGGTTTACACACTTCCCACAGAACTCTTGGATCCCTTGAGTAATAATCTTTTTTCAATAAGGAAAACTGTATAAGCATTAATCATCCAACGTGGCAATACCCTACAGTTTGGTGGGACGGGCAGCTTGCCTGGCTTCTGCAGAGTGCTGTTTGACATTTTTTTGGCATTGGCAAGTTCAGGAAGGGTTGGGTTGAGTGACTTTTCCCACAGCAGTCCTCATAGTGCTAGGCTGTGTATTGGTAGCTAGAAAGGTGCTGGTAAGATGTTGGTGTTTTTGGCTACCACTGGGCAGCCTCAAACAGCATCAAGGCTGTGTCTCCAACATTGCTCCTCCACAGGCCAGTGGGCATGGCCAAGAGCTTGGGAGGGGACACAGACAGGACCCCTGAACCGTGCTAACCAAGGAGATATTCTATACCATGGTGTCTGCTTGGCAATAAAACTAAGCGAAAGGAGAAGAGGAGGGAACAATAATTATTAAAGCATTTGTCTTCTAGAGAAACCTCTATGTGTAGGGAGGACCTGCTTCCTAGAAGGTAGCTGGACATCACCTTCTGATGGGAAGTAGAGAATTAATCTGCTAGTTTTCTTTCCCTTCTGTGTGTAGACTTTGCTTTTGCTTTACTAAAATGCCAAAGCTCGTGGTTTATTTAAGTAGGCAGCCTGGTGAGAACAAATACAGTTATGTATTCTATTCAAGAAGCTGAGCTACTTTTTCTGTACTCTCTGCTGTCTCCACTCACAAACCCTCAGAGAAATGTAGCATAGCACAGTTTGAATTTAGAGTGATCATTCACATAACTGGCTGGGTTTGGCACTCTGACTGAGTTCAGCTAGCAAATGCTTCTGTAAAAGGGGAGGTTCTGTTCATCCACTCCTCACTCCACTTCTTTATTTCTACCTACCTGTGAGCACTACCACCTTTGCACCATCTTTGGTGCTCACTGTACCTCTTAGGAAGCTGATTTAACTTGTTAGCCTGACAGAAGGCCTTTGCCAAGGTAGTTTGTCGGTGTGGATCTCAGCTGGCACATGGAGAAGTGGGAGCACATGTGCAGGAGCATGGTGTGTGAGGGAAGGGAAACCCCCATTTCATTTATCCACTCCTCCACATTATCAAGATGCCCCAGCTGTAGTCTCAAATACAAAATATATTGCCCAGCAAGGAACTAGTTGGACACAAAAGTTTGCCATGGTGTCAGAGATATGTATTACATATCATGATACATAATTCATAATTTGTGTCAAGGCACAGCTCACAGTGCCCAAATATGCCTAGTGACAGTAGCCAGGTTCAGCCATAATTCCAGACAGGCAGACATTCCATAGAAATGAGGCACATCGGGGATCAACCCCGGAGCTCAAGCTGAAGAGTCAGGGTCCAGATGAATAGAGCACCTGGCCCAGCACAGGCATGGCTGCAGCACAGCTCAGGGGGGCCAGAATGAGGCCTTGGTTTATAAGCCACTGCAGAGAGAAATGGGAGAGACCACCCATGGATACTTCTCAGCAGACCTTTCTGGAAGAGCTGTTTCCAAAGCTGGGCCCTTATACCATTACTGAAAGCTGAGCCTGAGCTCAGGCACCCAACATCCCAGCTCAGGGGAAGGTAGAAAGGGAGTGCTCAGAGCTCTGGAAGCTTTCACAGAGCACCTATTAGCTCAGAGCTAGAACTGCAGTGGAGTAAGAAAAGTTTGATGGGTCAGGGGACAGAGTCTGCAGTACATTTTATCCTCCAGTACCTACAGTGTCTGACTTTTCTATTCTCCACAGTGTAGAGAAGCAAATAGTACAGTAACTCTAAACAATGTTTGCTTTCTCCAGAAACAAGAGGATGGTGTGTCTGGAGAAAGATAGTCACCTACAGTTGAATTTACCCACAGCATCATTTATGGTAGCTCCTTTCACACACAGTTAATACAAGGTTCCCATAGATGAGCTGTGCTGTGCATTCACAGCAGGCAGTCTTGTTCTCTGCCAAGAGTGGAACAGCCAGGCCATAGGATCCAGGATCTCCCTTTCATATATTCATTAACCAGCCATAAACAAACACCACAGTATTCACATGAGTTCATAAGGGACTGTGGTTCTCTTTCAGATTCATAAAGCCTTTAAGAAACCCCACATGTATGAAACAAGAGAACACTGTTATGACCCATCTGCACAAAGGAGAGTAACCCAGGTTCTTGTCAATAGATACCTTGGTGTTGTTGCTATCGCGTGTCCCAGAGCGGAGCGGAGAGACAGAAACGCAGCAGGCAGCGAATGATGCAGCGAGAGAGTGATTTATTTAATTATTTACAGCTATTTTGTAGGATAATTTTCTCATGGTTGAATTGGTTAATTCATTAGCCACCCCAGAGGGGTGATTGGTCAACTATATTCAAAATATTTCTCTACTAGTAATATAAACAATTAGCAGGTGTCCATAGTTTACAAAAACTGCACAGATAACTTCTGTGAGAGAGAGGAATCTCCCATGGGATAGAAAGGAAGCAAGAAAAGTTCTTGCAAGGAGGAAATCTGTATCCACACCTTGGGGCAGATTGAAGAGGTTTATTAGATTGGTTTATAATAAACATGTAGGGTTTATTTTAGAATAATTTGGTTGCAGTTGAAAATAGGGATGTAGCCTTTTGGTTATTATTACCTATATGATACTATAAAAGCATAAAAATATCACTTCAGAAAACACACATGGAAAAGAAAAGGAAAGGATAAGAGTGGAAGATCTCACCACGTCAAGACCTTGCGGCAAGTCTTAATTGTTGCAATTTCCATATCTGTTGGTCACAATCTTGCCAAAGTGATAATTGTAGACTGGATTTGTTGGGTGGTGGGAGTAATCCCAAGAAATATCCACAGAACACAAAATCTACTGGGTTTATATCTGCTCAGGTTCAGGTAAGAACACCCAGGTACCTCCTCTGAGCCGGGGAGTTTCACACTTGATGATGTAACGTTCTGAGTCATGGGACACATGGATGATGTAGTGTTGTGGATCACAGGACACTTTGGGTGGAAGCCTTTGAGCCCTTCTAAGATGTTGCAGTGCCTATGATGGCAGCACAGTTGAGTCCATCATGGCCCATCAGCAGAGATCAGTACCCTCTGGCTACTGTGTCCTGGTACTTTCCCGGCAGGGGAGTTACCATGGTTGTGTTCCCTTTAGTAAGGACAAAGAGACAGGGCCCACCTCACGGGGTTTGCCTCTTTCTGTGTCTCATTCAACACCCAGCTGTAGCCAGAGGTGGGCTGTGCTGCCCTCTCCACTGGGGTGGTTACTTTGCACTGTATCACTTGTGGATACCTTCTTCTCCTCAGCCCTGGGCTGACTGGACAATAGTATACCCCCTTTATCTTATCTCAAGTCCAAATTCCAGTTAGTAAGTGTATCTGGGGAAGGGTGTGCTTCAGTGGTCGCAGATAAACAGCTGCTTCTTTGCAGTTTGCAAATGATTTTAGCAATGTTTAAGCCATTAACCATTCCAGTCTCTCACAAACACTAAGGTTTGGTAAATTCTCGTTGTATCTTTCACTCAATTAGCACATACATGGCTATGACATGGTTAATGAATGATGAATAATGCATTATGATATTTAAAGGAAATTGTGGTCTAAAACAAGCTTACATTTAAAATGTTCTGGCCTTTCAAAAGAATGTACTTGTCATCATAACACAGTGGAATTTTTCTCTTAAGTAAATTGAAATAATATACTTGGTCTTTAGAAATGTCTTTGGGTGATCAGAGCTCTCTGTTGACTTGATTTTACAGAAGATTTTCTTATATTTATTCTGCTCTAATGTATTAAAACTGTGTTTGGTCCACATTTTAAAAGGGCAAAGTTTTAAAATCCCAGTGTCGTCACTTAAATAGTTATGCTGCTCTCCATCAGCAATTTTGACCTAGTCTTAGAGAATATCCCTGATGTATTTCTTCCTTCATGCTGCCTGCCATCCTGAGTCAGTAAGATTGATTCCAGAACAATGTTCTGTTCCAGTATCCTGCAAGTCAGCCAAGGCTAGATGGTGATGGGAGAATACAAAGGTCGTACTTGAGTCATTCTTTTCAGTCTACATGTATAGCTGATCAATCCTTTTTCATTATAATCAGAAAACACCTTATTTTTCTCTTACACAGGAATAAAATCAAAGTATGTCTATAAGGAAGACGTATTTGGAAGGTTTCATAATTTTTTGAAGTTTATAAACTATATGTCTCTTATTGAATCATATTTAATAAGTAATATGTGAATGTGTGTAATTCAAAAGAATTCTCAGATCTAGTTTAAAATTATGTGAACTGCTAGAGGTAGACCAGTCAGACTAGATCAGTAGTGGCTGCTCTAAGTCTATCAGACATTTAAAATGCAATTTAAAGCATAGATCCACTTTTTTGTAATGCTTCTAAGGATGAAAATATACTTATTTCTTCAAATTCATTCTCCCTGTGCATGAGATTTGAATATATGGGCAAAGATAATTTTTGATATTCTGGATTTTGTAAGATTCCTGCAAGACTTAAATTTGGAAGACCTCCTGAATGTAGTAAAGATGTCTGCCTCCATTTCCATGAGAATACCTCTAGTTAGAGGTATACCAATCTCTAAGTGTTTGTCTGCAGTGTTCTTTTTGTTCCTTTTCCCCCTGAGTAAGAAGTAAGTAAGAATCAAAGGGTTTTGATCATCATCTCTCATTGTCTAACTCAACTCACCCCATTCTACAGTGATGAAATAACTTCTCACTTTGAAGTACAAAGTCTTTGATTTTGCTTTTGTCAGCTAGGATCAAAGCATCTTTCATAATCTTTATATATCCTTTCTAAACCAATTGCAAATACCTGTTGATCACTGCCTCTAAATTGTTCCTCTCAATTGACAATCAGATTTGGCAAGACCTTATCATGGTACTCATGACCTTTTTTTGCCTGAGTCATGAACAAATATTCCAGCCACACCACCCAGGCTGCAAAAGGCAAAGGCAGGGATGGCGAGAATGAAGAACCATCAGCCATAGGAGAAGATGAGGTTCAAGACACCTAAGGAACCTGAAGGTGCACGAGTCCATGGGGCCTGAGGAGATGCATCTGTGGGTCATGAGGGAACTGGCAGATGAAGTGTCTAAGCCACTAACCACCAGATTTGAGAAGTCATGGCAGTTCAGTGAAGTTCCCACTGACTGGAAAAAAAGAGAAACATAACCCAAAGAGGTCAATAAGGGGAAACTACAGGCTGGCCAGTCTCACCCCAATGTCCAGCAAGATCATGAAACACATCCTCCTGGAAGCTATGCTGAAGTACATGGAAAATATGGAGGGGATTGGTGACAGCCAGCAAGGCTTCACTAAAGGCAAATCACACCTGACTAATTTGGTGGCCTTGTACAATGGGGTTATAATACTGGTGGATAAGGGAAGGGTGACTGGCACAACATCATCTCCATGGAGCTGTGCAAAGCATTTGGCACTGTCCTACCCAAACTCCTTGTCTCTAAACTGGAGAGACATGGATTTGGGGGACAGACCATTCGGTGCGTAAGGAATTGGCAAGATCAACAGCTCAATGTCCAGATGGAGACCAGTGACAAGTGGTGTCCCTCAGGGTTAGTGTTGGGACCGGCCATGTTCAACCTTTGCTGGTGACATGGACAGTGGGATCAAGGGCACCCTCATCAAATTCCCTGATGGCACCAAGCTGTGTGGTGCAGTCACGCTCTGGAGGGCAGGGATGCCATCGAGAGGGACCTGGAGGGGCTGGAGAGGTGGGCCTGTGAGAATCTCATGAAGTTCAACAAGGCCAAGTACAAGGTCCTGCACCTGGATTGGGGAAATGCCAAGCACAAGTACAGACTGGATGGAGAATGAATTGAGGGCAGCTGCACCCAGAAGGACTTGGGGGTGCTGGGGGTGAGAGGCTGGACATGCCCTGGCCATGGCACTCACAGCCCAGAGAGCCAAACGTGTCCTGGGCTGTATCCAGAGTCCTGTGGGCAGCAGGGGAGGGAGGGGATTCTGCCCCTCTGCTCCGCTCTGCTGAGACCCACCTGGAGACCTGCATCCAGCTCTGGGGTCCCAGCACAGGAAGGACAGGGACCTGCTGGAGCCAGTCCAGAGGAGGCCACCAAGCTGTTTAGGGGGATGGAGAACCACTCCTATGAAAACAAGATGGAAGAGTTGGGGTTTTTCAGCTGAGGGAATAGAAGGCTCCAGAGAGACCTAATAGCACCTTTCAGTACCTAAAGGGGCTTTAGGGAAACTGGAGAGGGACTTTTTACAAGGGTTTGTAGTGACAGGACAAGGAAGAATGGCTTCAAACTGAGAGAGGGTTGCTTTAGATTACATATGAGAAGAAATTCTTTACTGTGCAGACAGTGAAACACTGACACAGGTTGCCCAGAGAAGTTGTGGATGCCCCATCACTGGCAGTGTTCAAGGCCAGTTTGGATGGGGCCTTGAGTAACCTGGTCCAGTGGAACTCTGCTCATGGCAGAGGGTTGAAACAGGATGATCTATGAGCAGCAACCCTTGCCATGTCTACAGCTGGTCCTCTTTTCAGTATGAGTTGTCCCAGCTTTAAATTTCATTGGGTCAGGAAAAGGGTGATACATAGAGGACTGCTGAACAATGATCTGAGAAGAATGTAATGACTTTATGAAGACTGCATATACTTATTTCTGCAGTGCAATTATTGCAGATTGGGTTTTGTGAATTTACTCTGTGCATTCATCAAGCTTTAAAGGAACTGTGAGAATAAACCTGAAGACAATCAAGTGTCTTAACATCTTTCATCATTGGAGGATTTTGCTTTCTCTCTAACAATGCACTTCAAAGATTCTGCCAGAGTGGCATACTTGTGTAGTCAGGTCTTGGAATTAAATAAGAGAAAAAGAGCACTAAAGAATAAAAACCTTTTTTGGATTAAGGGAAGGGGAGGTATGCTAGTCAGGTGGTGTTCTCGCTGGAACAGTTGCTGAAGAGTTGTCTGAGAGAAGTTGAGGCCCTCACTTGCTCTCAGGGAATGATGGGAATTATGGAAAGGGAGTGTGTAAATGGGCTTTTTAGGATGAGGCAGTCTAAGAACCGTTGCTTTCAGAGCATGCAGATGCTGTCCCAGTGCTTAAGAGGAAAAGCTGAAGCCGTGGAAAGCCATGGAAAGACCTAATTTAAGGAAAGACCATTTCTTTGAATTCAGTCTCCTCCTGTACTTGCGCACACTGTTTTTGTGAACCTAGTAACATCTGCAGATAGACCACATAATTCTTAAGGTGTTGGAATATTAGTAATGGAGTATTAATTTGGGATTGTGAAAGGCCCTTCTGGGCCTTATTTCATGCATTCTGAATTAGCTAATCTGCCTTTTTAGAGATGTTTCTGGGTGTTCCTACTGAACCAGAAGTCAGTCAGCATCTTTTGACTACAAGGTACTCATTAAAGATTTGGAGCTATTTTACCACTGGCAAACTCTGATCCTGTAACCTTTCCTGTAGCAATCATGCTCAAGTTCATCCACTAACTCTGCATTTCTGTGATCATTGCTGTCCTAGCATCACTCCTTTTTCCACAGAGGTAACATTACCAGCTGTGCCAGAAATTTTGTTAAGAAATACATAACTGTAGCTCTTCTCTGGAGAAGTCCTGACAACATTGCATCATACTCTGGTAATTTACAAGCTACTCTGAGCAGTTCGTGTTCAGCTTTATTATATACTCCATGAAGCAGTGTGATTCACATATTTCAGGACTTCAGAGTCTTCCTGTAGGCTGTGATGCTTGCTTGCTCCCATGCAAAAGTTTACAGTCAAGAAATTAATGTTCTGACCTTGATTCTTACAGCATGTGCTCAGCTTTGCTCTCATATGGAATGGCCGCATATTCTGATGACAGCTTCTTACCAGTTTCCTGGTTGCACTATCAGATCATTTAAGGCCTACCAATATTATCCATAAAATCAACTTGATAGAAGCTTGGATAGAATACTGGAAAGCAGCTGAATGCTTTGCAGTCTGCGAAAGGACAGCAAAGAGCAATGGCCCTGGCTGTTCGTGTGTCTTGGCCCTCATCTAAGCTGTTGCCAAGCCTAAGACTAACTTTGGTTACAAAGCCAGGAGTCTGTGAGGGAAAAATCATGCTTAAGTTTTGCAGCACCTTGGCTTTTACCTGGTCTTGAGACTCTAAATCTACTCTTCACCCCTTGCAAACTTTTTTCATCTTCCTCCTCATACCCATATTTTCATAGCTATAGACTGAAAAGAGATCCAGCCAGACAGCCTGCACAGACTTAACTCCCTTCACATCCCAAAAGCTAGAGGCCGTACTGGGTGTAGGTGTCAAGGTGTCAGCATCAGGGGTGGCCTCTGTGAGAAGAGGTCCGAGACTGCCCTGTGCCAAACACAGCTGATTCCATCGGGCTCCACAACAGGCCCACTGCAGGACACCCCTGAGCCCATCAGCCAAGCTGGTGGCACCTCTGTGAAGGCATATTTAAGGAAGGGTAAAACACGACATGGGAGGGTAAAACACTCCATGGCAGTGTAAGGAGTAATGGAAAAAACCATGAGAAAACAGCAGTGTGAGCACCAGCATGTGAGAAGGGAGGAGGCGCTCTGGGCATCAGAGCAGGTGTTCTTTTGCATCTTGTGGGACCGTGTTGTGGCAGATACCCACACGGCAGCTGGAGAGACCTGCACTGGCACAGGTTGGCTTTTCCTGAAGGAACCGTGCTGGAGCAGTTCCTGTGGGACTGCAGCCCTAGGGAAGGACCAGTGCTGGAGCAGGGGAACTGTACAGGGGAAGAACACAGGAAAGAAGGAGTAACAGAGATGAACTAGTGTGTATTGACCACCACCCCCCTTCCCCAATTCCCCCCAGCCCAGTTTAGTGATGGGAGGTGAAGGACTCCCTGAATGAAAGAGTGAAGTTGAGGCTGGGAAAAAGAGATATGAGGAAGGAGGTATTATTTTAATTTTGTCTTTGTTTCTTCTCATCATTCAAATCTATTAAATTGGCAATAAATTAAATTAAATTAAATTACCCATATTTAATCTTTTTTACCTGAGATGCTGATTGGTGGGTGATTTCCCTGTCTTTATCTCAACTTACAAATTTTTTAATTTTACCTTCTGTCTTGTTGAAAAGGGGCTTGAGAGTGGATGTCTAGTTGTCTGGCAACTGACCAAGGTCATGCACCCCCTTTTAAAAAAGGGCTTTTTAATTGGTTTGATTTTAGTCTTTTTATGATAAGCAAGAGGGCTTGCTTGGATTTGACAATAATGCTTAGATAATGCTTAGATAGCCTTCATTTCTGTATGAGCTCAGAAAATTCTCCACCCAAGATGCAGTTTAATGGGGCACAAAGGACATTTGGCTGTATCTAAACGAGATTTTGCCTCCAATAGCTTGTGGCAGCAGGGCTTTTTCTTTTTATCTTTTTTTTTTTTTTTTTTTTTTTTTCTTTTTTTTTAATTGCTGCCCAGACTTTTCCTGTTAGTGGTTTCTTTTCTGTCAAGACCAAATGAGCAGCTTCCATAATAGCTGGCAAGTCATTAGAGACCCAAGAATGTCATCCGTATTTCCCCTTTTTCAGTCGTTACGCTATGGAATCCAGTTCTACTGCCCTGCATCTTGCTCTGCTATTTCTAGCATAAACAATTGGTGCAGCCCTGTCTTCTACAGGACACTGCTGGCCTGCCTTTAAAGCAGCTCGTGATGCACTCACTCAGAGCCAGGTCTCCCTTTCCCAGGCGGGGTGATAGTAGCGTTTGAGTGAAGAGTTTATGCTTGCAGCGTGGAATGCCTTACAAGAAAAGATGGCATGATATGACAGGGTCCCTGGCCTCCATCTGAAATAATTCTTTGGAGAAAGCACAGGGCAAAGCTGCCAGTCCTTGTTGTTCTAATCAGCCTCCTCCATTTGGCCAGAGCATCTCTGACAGCCTTGCATGTGTCTGCTTGCTAGCACACAGTGTTTTTCCACAGTGACTCAAAACACATTCAGGAAGCCTTGCAGTGGAGATTTCACTGTAGGAGCATGACTAGTCATGGTGCTAGCACTGATCAGGTGCTCAGGAACCACAGGCTCAGGAGGGTGCCCCATCCTATGTGGCATCATTAAGGTTGCCTTCTTTCCAGAACTGTAATCTATCACGCTGTCTTGAATCTTTGTATTAGGTGATAATGAAACAGACTCCCTGCAGCTCTGCTTCTTGTCATGGTTGGCTGAAGTTTGTCAGACTGATCATTCCAGAGGGAAGAGGATTCCTTTGCATGTGAGGCAAAGGATGGGTGGGAGCCAATAAGCTCAGTAGCATTAATAGGCCTTGCCAGAAGGAGGAAGGAGTGTCCCAGCTGGATGGATTTAGCTGGTAATTGTACCTCACTGTTTTTGAATTGCAAACCTAGATGAGTTGATGTCTGTGGAAGATTTATTTGAAACACAGTAAAAGGATACCAGGAGCTGTGTGAATATAAGCTTTGCCTCTACTTTCCGGGTAGGTATCTCCAGACCATTTTGTATTCTTCTCCATCGTATCGTGGTGATTAATTCATCCACAATTATGGGCTCAAGGACATTTAACTGGAGTTCTTCCTCTCCACTCCTCTCCTAGTTGTCCCTGTACTGAGATTTGTTATACTCACCGTCCCTTTACTTTAGTTTTGCACTTTTGCCAAGTCCATTTATGGCCCAAAGACACTGATGTCCACATAGTAGATGGCATTTTCAAAACTTGAACCTACCTGCACAGATGTCTTAAATAAAATAGGGCAGGTGCTGTAGTCCAGCTGAATTCATGTTGTCTTTGTCTCCAGCCCTGAAATGATGTATTGCAGCAAGTTCTCTCTCCATTGTGCAGGAGGATGCTGTGGAAAGTATGGTAAGCATTGGATACTCAAGGGGCTTCACTGTTTGGTGTTCTCAGGGAGTGTGTTAGACGTGCAGAATCTTGCCTCTCTTCTGAATATGAGTGCCAGAAGCCCTCTGGTACTTCAGATGCAGAAAAAGACTGGGCATCCTCCATTGCTTACAGAATTTCTCCTCTTGTTGGCAGTACAAAATGTTCCACTTTTACGTAATTATGAAACTCTCTTGTGTTTATACATAAGCAAAAAATTATACCCTTTTTGACAATGAGCAGCAGGCCTATCCACTCTATAGATTGTTTTACTACTTTTCTTTCTTCTCCTTTTTTCTTAAATCAAAACCTTATCCAGTAAGCTTCCATTTTAGCTTGACAGACTTAGGTCATTAATCTTCCTGCTGTGGTCTGGAAAATATCCCCATCATTCCCAGATGTTTTGTTCACTTTCTTATCCAAAATGTGCACCCTGTTGGTGAATCTAAAATTTTAACCCGATCATGGGTACTTTCTATTCACAGTGACATTACAAAGCGCATGTTTTTGAGATCACTTTCAAACTCAATGCATAAATAGAGTCACTAAATCATGAAATTTGCCAATTTGAATTGTCCCAATTTGTCTGCTAAATTTATCCATCACCACCACTAACACCACACAAACACATACTGGTTTCATTTGTCTGTTAGTTTCTGTCTCTGCAGGGAGGATGAGAGGTAATTAACTTGTCTTGGAGGACCAAGACTACTTTAATGAAGATGCATGTGTTTGCTGCAGAGGTCCACTGGAGGATGACCAAGCCCCTCATTTTGAAATCCTCTCAAGTTTTTATTCAGAGAGTAGCTGTTCCTATGTGCAACACAGGGTCTGCAAAAATATCTGCATACTATGATGTGGGCCACAAACACTCGCTCCTTAAAAATCTTAAGTAAAAAGTCTGATGCTTGTCCATGATCTAGAAATGTGTTCTTCTGGCAACTGGACCCTGAGAAATGCTGGTACCCTGTTAAAAGTGAAGGCTCTCTTATTTTCAAATTCTTCACTCTTATTTGTGTTGTTTATGACTTTGATTTACTTTCCTAGTCCTTCAGAACAATAGAAAATATTTTAGAATGCTTTAAAATATCCTTGTCTTCTCCATCACTGCACCTCTCTCTGGTTAATGGCTTTTAGAAAGCCGTACATTCTAAGTAACGTGTAAATGATATATGACATGTAATTTAATCTTTTTAGTTGCTGTAGCAACATCACATTAAACTATGCATTAGTCAGTAGTCCAGACCAGCAAATGTCTTGTTTCTAAAGGATGGCTTACACATTATGAAGACGGCTAGAAATGCGTGCTGAAACAGATAACTGACTGTATAAGCAATTCCAGCAGAAGAACGTGCACATGAGAGAGCATTACACTGAATAGGTTTAGAACTGAATCTGTATGCTGAACTCCATATATAAAACTTACAAACACCCCTCATCTCCTCTTTTTTTAGTGCAAATACAACTACCAGTTCTATATGCATGCAATGGGAAAAACCCATGCTTCAAAGGCCAGTAAATAAAGCCCAAGACCCAGAAGTTCTTTGTGACGACCTGTGTATCTCTGTCCTGTAACTGGAATACTCAGTTATATGATGTCACTGTGTTTGTCATGGGCTCTCTGTTCCTGTGTACAGTACAATGGCATGATCTGGTCTGCCTCAGACAGAGGTGAAAGGGGAGCAGTGCAGCAGACAGTCAGTGCTTCAGATCTTTCAGAGGAGTGAAATATTGATGCTGTGGTCACTTGCTGCTTTCCACTAGGAGGAATAGATTATTGCTTTCTTCATTCCCTTCCTCTAGGATAAAATTGGAGCATTCTTCTATGTTTGTTAATCTCCTGCACCTTGCTGTTTACTCATTGGTCTGATGGTTTACATTCCATCAAAGTTTACTTTTGGGGTTTATGTATTTCATATGTTGTTCTTTGTTACTTTGATATCGCTCAGCTCATTGTGGGGATTCATTAACAGGCTGTTGGTAAGTATTTTCCAGACCTTGGACTGGAGAGGTTTGTCTCCCATTTCTTACAATTCCTTTTCATGCCTGACTTCTTCTAGATTGGGTCATTGTGCCATTATTAAATATTTCATCATACCAGAATAACTATGTGTTACTATTCTATATAAAATTATAGTTATAACATACAAAAAAAAAAAGAAGCAAAACCTGAAATAAATTCAAAAAAATCATTCTTCACCTAAACAAGTCCCCCAAAATGTGCTGGTAGACCAAGAAAATTTCGAAGTAAGTCTGAGACGCCTCAGTCTTGCAGACTTGCAAAGTCAGGACAGTCTGCTGCCTGTTATCACCCATGGCTGTAGTGTGTTTACACAGCCACAGGGCTACAGTAGAAGACAGCTATACCATTAGAGAAAAACGGAATTGAATTTGAGGTGCAGTTTGGTCCTAGACCACAGGTGCTGTGATGTAAAGTATTTGTAAACACAAATAAAGAAATAGAAGGCCTAACATTAAATTAATATGTGGAAACCAAGTACTGATAATTTGAACCAGCATGAATTGTTCCGTTTGCTTGTCAAGTGAATGCAAGACAGCTATGGCAATTATTCAAAGCGTGGCCATTCTTGAAAGAAAAGTATTGACGCTGTTGTTCCCTTGGTAAACCTTTACACAAATAATTGCTCCATAGTTAACTTTTGTGAATTACCATTCTTCAGAATTAGAAAGAGGTTGATGATTTGAAAAGAACTTGGTTAGCTTAAAATCTTGCTTGAAATTACATTATAATTAGCAAATACTTAACAGTTCTGTTTTCAAGGATGATATTGAATGTGTTATTATGTGTGCAGTTTTCACACGGTTTGTTTCACAATTTGTGAGGCATTTTCTTGCATCACATTTTTCCTCTTGTTTGAAGATGTATTGCTGCTTATTATGCTAGGATCATTCCAATTAATGTTGGCATAAGTGGCAGTGAGATCAGGGGGATATCCTTGATCTTCTGTCCAACTGTAATTTTGTTTTTCTTTAATTGTGTGAGGTTTTCAGGCATTCTGTTTCATTGAAAACTGTTAATTTGAATTTTGTGGGGTTTTTATATTTTGCCGAATGAAACAGAAAACTGTATAGAAGTCAGATGTCAGATGTATATCTTCTGCTGATGCTAAATTCAGTGAGATTTGTCTGTATATACTGAATGTGGACAATGCAGAACAGAAGAGATTACTGTATCCATGGGATTTATATAGCAGGTGAAATAACTCAATATTTAACTTTGATGACTGCTTGCCATATTTTTATTACTGGCCGTGGTTAGAGATAAGGTAATGGTTAGAGAAAACACAGTAATTTACAAAAAGAAGGATGTATATGAATTTTCTTCCTGCAACATAATGGTATTAAGGGATTGATTAAAAACAAAGCTCGTTATTGCTGATTCTTTACGTCATAATTGCAAAGTTTAGTTGACTTAATTGCCTGTGTTTGCCAACCATCTGTGTCATTTCTGTACCCTTCTTTCAATAGCTTTCACTCACAGACACTGAAAGATTGAATTAAAAGAGAAATAAATCAAATCAAGGCTTTGCACTATACAGGGGAGAAATGAAGGCACCAATGTCCTTTTGTTTTGGAATTAATTTTATTTTATGTTTCAAAGCTGGCAATCTTTTTCAGGATTCATGGAAAATTTTAGCACTGAATTTGATGTTCAGCATTAAGAGTGGATCCAGACAATGCCATGGTAGGAGTAAATCTGTAATTACTAGAGTTTCATTAATAGAGTCGGGTTTGAAGAAATTGAATATATGTGTTCACTGTATATATTCATGGTAAATATTTTTCCTGTTTCACTTAGAGTTGCCATTTTTTATTGTCAGTAGTGCTGATTTTGACAGTAATATTTGCTGCAGACACTTTTGCAGGTTATATACATAGTCTTACAGGCAACTCGGGCTTCTTGCAGTTGCATTGTTAGAGTGTGTCTGAGCTCCAGTTGGTGCAGCCAGTCTTCTGGTGTAAGAGTGCTTAAAATCCAATCCTTCTTTTGTCACACAGGGTTGCAATATCTAGCTTAATTGTAAAGAGAGTGGGTAAGAAGGAGAATCTCTGTTCTTAGTACAGAACCAGGAAATAAATGTTATTCACTGTCTAAATGTACTATTAATAAATAGCTGTTGCTCTCTCAAAAAAAAATATATTTATACAAACTTTAAGACACTTTAATGGTGTGTATTTAGGCCAAGCCTTATCAAAATTAAAGTTTTTCTCCTTCAAATATTCATCTAAGATCAGATATACTGATCTTGCATCATACCAATCTTAATTATAAGTATTTTAGATAAGATCCATATTTTTCCTGGTAGTCTCATTATTAGGTATCAGTATAATCAAGCAGAATAGAAGAGGATGACTTTTTTAATAATGACCTAGAATGTCTAGAAAGACTGGCTCTATTTCGCATGCTGAAAACATGGCTTGTTCATACAAACAGTATAGCTCCTCTTTTCCCAGTTCCAAAATATGTTCACTATTTAGGAGTGCTCCTGACCCACAGCGATATCTTATCGTGTCCTTGAGGTTTGCAGATCAAACACTGGGACCTGTATCATAGAACCACAGAATCACTGAGGTTAGAGCAGAACTCCAGGGTCATTAAGTCCAGCCTTATGTAAAAGTGTAACAATAAAAGAGCAGAAATCTCCCCCTCAGATACCAGTCTCCTTGAGCTCTTCCTTTGGCAGCCCCAGCTGCCTCACAAGCTGGAGACCTCTTCTCTCTGGACAGCATTCACAGCAGGAGCTGCAGGAGGGACTTGATCTGTGCCTGTGCCCACTTGCTGAGCCTCTGTTCCCTGCCTTTGCAGCAGCTCTTCCTCCCACGTCCAGAACTTGTAACACAGTGGAATAAAATCAAAATTTGGTATTTGAAGTCGACGAAATTTTTGGACAAGTGGAAACAAACCTAATTTATGTCTCTTTCTCTTCAGAACTGAGATATGCTTTATCAGGCAACAAAAGCTCTTTGTTTCATCACTGTATAAGTAGTTGTTATTTTAATTGAAGCTCATTTGCCTATCTTTCTATGTATGTACATAGATAAATATATCTTCATCTAAGATCAGATATCCTGATCTTGCATCACAGCAATCTTAATTATAGGTATTTTAGATAAGATCCTTATTTTTCCTGGTAGTCTCATTAATAACAGTATCAGTATATTCAAGCTGAATGGAAGAGGATAACTTTTTAAAAAATTACCTGGAATGTCTAGATTCATACATATCATATTTATGTACATATCAATACACATATATTGTGTAAGTCCTCGTCCATCCCTTATTTACAGTCTTGTTTAAATAAAACCGTGGCTGACAGGATCATGGTATTTCCAGGGATTTTGGGAAGGTAAGGCATTCAGTGATTTAAGTACTTTGTCTCTAATGATGCCACCTTTATTTTAAAGTTACCTTTTTTTCTCTTAGCAGCTTGCCCATGTCTTTTGTTCATATTTTCTGTGTGCCAGCTCTCTGTTTAGGAAAAAAAATGCTTGAAATTTCACATGTCATGGAAATAAAAATGAAATACGTTACAGCAAGTTTGTTTGTTCACAGGTATTTTATGTGGTTTCAGGATCACTTTTTTGGCAGACATCTAGATTCAGAGCTGAAAGAGTTCCTGCACTAAGACAGTATGCCTCTGCATAATCTTCAGTGATTTTTTTGAGAAAACTAGATTAAGCTGAATGGATTAATGCATTTGTGACCTAGTCCCACATTTGTTGCATAAAACCTAAAGCAAATCTTTTGAAAATTTAAAAACCCCAGCAATTATTACCTCTAATACATGTAATTTTTTTGACAGAACACTTTTCAGCTCTGTGCTTTAGGCAGCAGTTTTCTTTTCTAATGTGGGAAGGGCTGAAGTTTGCATCTCCAGCACAGAATTCCCTGCTGCTGAGATTTACTTTTTCATGTCATTTTTTAAGCTGTAATCAACTTCAGTTCTTAGTGTCAAGAGCTCTTTTTTTATCTCCATTTACCTTCTACATGTCTTTTCTAACTTTCTTGCTGTTTTTCCCCATAGGTTCCTTAATTTGATCTGCTGTTTTGCTTTCAGAACTGTCTGCATGAACTCTTTTAGCCAAAAAGGATGTTGAGATAACCAAGACAAGCTGGTGGTTTCTTCTGGTTGGCACCTTGTTGATGCGCATTATCCTGTGATGGATCAGGGCTGCTTGTTTTCCTATAAAGCAGCTCGGATTGGTGAGGGCAGGCAGAGAAAATGTTTTGTGACTGAACAGGGTTTTGGTGCTTCTGTAGAGCCACAGAGTGAAAGAAAATACTTTCTTTGTTACCTTATGGCTGCAGAATTTATTGCAAATTTGCTTTACAGTGCTGATGTACAGTGCTGATATATCTGAGGGCTTCCTTTCTTTGTAAATTGTTAACAGAGCTCTGTGTGGTCAGTATTCAGTTTATGGTTTAAGTAAATAGTGCTTACTTTTATCTAGGGCATGTGTACACAGCAAAGCATAAAGCTCTTGAAGGTTTGAATTCAGCAATGCCTCCTCTCTAGCTGCAAAAGTGACACCTGGAATTTTGTATTTTATGCAGACAGTAGTGGTTCAAAATAGAAAGACTCCATTTCCTTACAGACAAATCCAGACACCGAAAACAGGTCCTCCATAGAATCTGCTTAAACTAAGCTTCTTTTCCTGCTTCCTCCTCTTCTCCTAGAGTCAGTGCACTCAGGCCCTTTATTCTGAAGAGCATTTAAGCACCTTGTCCTCACCCTTGAGGATTATTCAGCCCTGCTGTAGTTACTCACAAACCCCCTCCCTAACCTGTGGTTCTACTCTTTTGTGCTATCCTGTGTCAAGATTATTGTTACTGTTCTTTCTGTCAAATACATTTAGGTCAACCTAAACATTGTCTTTCATTTCTTTCCACAGCATAAAAAACATTTAAGGAACAAGTTAATACTTTGTCTCGCTGGGACACACAGTGAAGGCTTAAATTTATAATCTGAGTTTTGTGATATTCAGGTTTATTTCTTTTGTAGAGGTTTTTGTGAAAGACTCAGAGTCATCATTGTTGGCTTCCAAGAATACTTTCATCAACAGTTAGTTCTTCTACAAATTCTTCCAAACTCCTTCTTAGTTTGTGATTTTCTGCTTGATCCTTCTCAGCTTGTAAGGCGTTAACTGTAGGAATGCATCTTAACCTGAAGGTTGAAAAATAACAAGTAAAAATGCAACGTTACACAAATTATTTTTGTCAGCAGCTCATTTAAGAATATTATGCAGTGTAAAAACAGTTCACATGAGTTCATTCTAATCCTTAAAAATTTAACTGTACATCATCTTAGAAGCGGACTGCAAAAGGTGGTAAAAATGTCTTTTAAAGGAAAGGTTATGTTTTTACTTCATCTTTCTTTTTTTAAGCAGGAAAAGAACCCATACAGTAATAAAATAAAAAAATACCTGCAGTTATAAAAGCTTTGATAGTGAAATAACCTTCCAAGTTTTATTTTCAGCTGTATTCAATGTATTTCGCTCACTATGCCATCAAAGAACATGGAAATAACGGTAATTTCTGTACAGTTGATGAGATGTGAGAGAAGTTGTGAAGCTTTTGTGAAATTTGTCGGGGAAAATTGTAAGCCATATTAACTTCTTTATTTTTGTATTGGAATTACCTCCACAGAGTTGAAATCAGTTGTTTACTATAAGAGAGGTATGGTTTCTCCACTTATTTATCACAATAGTTCCTTATTTATCTGAATAAGGGGAAGCATCTGAAAAATTAGACCAGCTGATGCATTAAGTGCCTTTTCAGAAAATATAGAGTATGAAAATGCAACCAGAGAATGTAAAGAATAAGTACACAGTTACTGACATTCAAAAATAGGGAAGGTAGATATTTCAAGAGAGGAATCCCAAGAAATCTTATTGGTTTATTTATTGTGGTGAAGGGCACACTAAGAATTTGCTTACAGGTTTTCATTTCAGTTGTTTATACACAAAAATAGGGAGATTAATATTTAAAATCAGTTTAATCACTGAAGGTACTACTGGATTATACTATTAGAAATTTTCTAAGCCCATTTCCAGAGTTATTGCATATAAACAGCATGGTTTTATTTAAAATAAAGATGTTACTTTTCCCATAATCTAGAATACATTCTGAGTCAGAGTGGAACTTCTTTAGTTTTTCCCAAGTATTCACAAGGTACTTATATACTCATATTGTGTGAGGAAAAGGGCATTGCCCTCCTCAAACAAACACAAAAACAACATCAGCAGAACTTGCAAGGCTTATGCCACACAACCAAAAACAAAAAAGAAAAAAAAGAAGTGGGAAAACAGATGAGAATTTCAAAACCTTACCATATTTTCTGTTGCTGAGTAAGGGCAAGGTGATGTCTTTTCCCTACACATCAACCTTAATTGTACCTTTCCTTGAGGAAGTAACATCAGCCTCTTGCCACAGTGAAGAGAATCATGGATGTGCTCCCAAGGCCATGGGGAGGTATCTCTAGCCTTAGGATCTTAGGGGTTAAGAATGCTGAGCTGATAATTAGTTATTGATATAACTGCATTCATTTCAGTAGCTGTAAACCTGAACACTTGTTGTCAGTGATGTTATCGAACAGGCAAACAATCTTTCTCTAACAGGTCAGTTGGCCATGTGGCATCTCCTCTAGCAGGAGACGGTGACATTAACGGGAATGCATCAGAGCTGGGAACGTGCAGGTCTCATGAAAATGACAGAGAAAAAAGCATTGCCATCTATGCTAAACTCCCTCATCTGGAACAACAGGCAGCTGCATCAGGCCAAGCTCTTTCTAGTCTTGCCGACTTCAGAACTACTTTTTCCCCAAGCACAAAATGTTCTTGAACTATTTCTTTTGCACATAAAGTTTGAATAGGTTTTGTTTTAGCAGTGGGTTGGCTTTTTTTTATTATTATTTTTTTCTTTTTTCTTTTTGTTGTTGTTGTTGTTGTTGTTATGGGGTTTTTTTGTGCTGCTTGTTCTTGTGCAGTTTTTGGAGTGTTTATCCCAAACTGGCTGATAATATGACATCAGCCAAAATGTATAGTCCTTTACTGACCCTATGAAAAAAACCCTGATTTAAAGGCTGTTTCATTATCAGCCATTTGTCCTGAGTGTGTGAGAGCCCACAGGCTGGCTCACAGTCTTTGCTGAACCCCTGGTACTGTTTATCCCCCGTACTGAGACCACCTACTTTATTTGCAACAAAGTGGATTTCTAACTGCATCCATACACAGACAGTATGAACAGAGGGAAGTCAAAATGCACAGTGTAGCAAGGCTAATAGTTCAGTGTCAGCATGTGACTTGGTAATTGTCTCACACATAACTGCTTTTAGTACTTTGTTGGGGTTTTAGATCTGTTTGCTGTCCTAGTTGACAGTTCAATGGAAGCTGATGAAATTTCTTTTATTTAATAAAACTTATTCCAGAAAAATTAAACAAAATCATCATTTTAAGTTAGGATTACTTTGAAGAAGCATCAGTAATGCATTAGAATTCATTTTCATTATCTATTTCAATTTTGTCTCCTTTTATAGAAATATAGATATTTGTATTAGGTTGGTGCTGGCATACTCTTTTTCATGTAGGTCAAGTGCTTTCTTCTTTTTTTTCCTTGATTGTTTACACTTAGCCAAATGTGGCTGAAGGAATTGCACTTTTTGTTTCACACTTTTCATTTGTTTCCAAGATGGAGAAAGGGCAACAAACATCATAGAATTAATATGCAATTACTGCATCACAAAGACAGCCTAAAATTCAGAAAACTGCTCCAAGAAAGTAAAGAGTTTGGATTAGAACCAGACAGTGACAATAGGATGGTAGAGCTGCAAACAGAAAGGAAGAATACAGGCCTCCGTTTTGATGGCAGTCTTCTGGTACCTGCAGGGAAGTCACTGGGAGGATGAGAGCAGGCTTTTGCTGCAGTGCATGGTAGGAGGACAAAAGACTACAGGCATATGTTGAAACAAGAGGGGTTTTAACTGAATATCAGGTACTGCTTGTTCACCCCAACGACAGCCAGGCAGTGGAACATGTTGCCTCAGAGACATTGTGCAGCACCCATCCTTTGAGATTTTCACGCTGTTAACGGATAAATCCAGAGCAACATGTTCCGGTCTCATGGGTAAGTGCCTTCAGCAGAGGATGGATTAGAGATCCTCCAGCATGAATTATTCTTTAGTTACTCTGTTCAGCTAAACCTTAATAGGTCCCATGAAATTTACGTGACACTGCTGGGTCTTTCTACTACTTTTGTTTTCCATTTTTGGTGCATTTCTTTACAATCTTCTTCCATACAGACACATTTGTTTTTTTGGTGTTCAGCATTTCCTGAATCAAATTATTCTTGTGTGCATGTCCCACACAGTTACCTCTGCTTTTTTACCTCTGCTTCATTAGCAGTGCTCTCAGCAAGAAGCAGCTTGTACTTAACTGATCTTTTAAGTCTTGGCAATAGGGTTTACTTGTCATATCTAACTTAGTGTAATTTAACACATGCGGGAGAATATATGGATGTCACGCTTCCTAATCTTGCAGGCTTGTTTACTAAAACGTTTAAGCTGCAAATGTTCACAGGATTTCATGGAGTTCTAAACAAACATGTACTTGGTTTTCCACATTCCACATTAAACAGCTGTTGTAAGTCTAGAGTTAAGGTCACCTAGCTTTTTTGGCTTTCTTACTTGTGTTCAGGCAAACAGTATTGATTGCTCTTGAAGAACATTTTTAGAACATTTCTTTTGAAAGGAAAGTTAAACAAATACATGCTTCTACATGTCTAATTTGACAAACAGAAATAATTGGCTAATTTCAGTCTACGAGGATGGCTACATGGCAAGTCCTTCTATGCAAACCTTCAGTGTTTAAAATGCAGCTTGTGAAATACCAATTAATTGCCAAGTATTTGATTTCTCTCTAAAAAAAATTGCAAAGTTAAGTAATTTTGTCCTTTTTCCCCTGCCACGGTCTTTTCTTTCTCAGCCTCCCCTCCCTTCTGCATGCTCACATGTACAGACACACACAACGGGAGACAGTTCTCCTCTTACCTTTGTCTTACACAATGCTACTACTGCATGTCCTCTCTCTTCTTTCTCTGCAGGAGTCTGTTCTTGATCCTCTTTCATTCTCCCTCCACATCTTATTCTGCATTTCATCTGAACAGGTAGCTCCATGTGTCTCCTCTGTAGTGATTGCCGATGAATCTACATCTCCAAACCTTTCCTTCTGACTTTTGTCCAAACAAAACTTCTGGCCTGTCTCTTTGACATTTCTTTGTGAAGTTATGGATCTTGCTTAAGAAGATTAAATTATCTTCTTCATTACTTGGTTACCAGTAGAAAAAAGAATCATAACAACAGTCAGCCATAGAACTCCACTTGTTCCTCCCATTGGAAGCACTTTGCCCTGTCTCTCAAAAGTGCCAGAACTTCTCTGCACTTCTCTTGCCTCAATCTTGCCCAGTAATTTACTGAGATTTGTCATCAGCAGAGCAAGCTAGACAAGGCTCAAGGACAGTTCCTAATCAGTCACACAAACCTCTTTGTTTTTCATGTTCTTCCTTAACTTTTGTAGCAGTCTCAACCACCCTGCCAGTTAAGCAGCAAGTAATTTTTCACATCTGCATTCACATCCAGGCTATCTTGCACATTCTTTTGCATTATTATCCTAAAGTATTGTGTTTCCTTCCCTCAGGTCTCTTCATGTATTTTACATTAAGCTTCCACTTTAAAATAAGAGAAAATTTGAGCAAGGATCAAGCAAACCTCATTCTTTCCCATCCATGTACCTTAAACATGAGTCTATAGTTAAAGTCTGTCCTGCTTATATGTTTTTCTCACTTTAACTCTTGCATTTGCAGCCACAATGGAAACAAGAGGACTAGAGAACAATTCTAGCCTAGATTACTATATGCCATAAGAAATAATACATTTGAAACTCATTATACTAGAATGAGATGATAATTTGACTCATGCCTCCTGGTTGCTAGGCAAATGACCAAAAAAAGTCCATTCTTATCCAAGTGAGACGGTAATTTGTAGTTCGCATGCTTTTAAAGTCCTATGCCCTCTTTGCTCAGGTGGCAACACATAAAAAGAGAAATGCATGATCAAAGTGAACAGAAACACTATTACAGACTTACCAGAAAAATAAAATTGAACTTAAAAATAATGATTGAAGATTTGGAACGTGAAACTGCTATTGGTTTACCTGGGAAGTGAGGTTAACTGATCTCACAGTCCATAGGCCCATTCCTTCAAATACTTTATTATACTGTTGTCCGGTATAAATCATCTATAAAAGTAGGTAAAATTCCCAAAACTAATACAAATAAATTTTTTTTTCTGAAAATTGTCAAATGAATGGAACAGAGATAGTGTTTCTGCTGATGTGAAAGGAAGATTTGTGCAGAATTTACTTAACTTGGGGCTCTTTTTGGCAAAAGCCTGTTAGACTGTCAGCATATGCATGCTGGCCATTCAAGCCAAGTTGTGAAGAAGGCACCCATTGGCATAAGTTTATCTCCAGCCCAGCCTTAGCCTTTCAGTCTCTTGGCCAGTGAAGTATAATAGACGATGTCAGGAAGAAGGAAGCTCGTGTTAAAGTGGCAAGGTGAAATAATTTCTTAGAAAATCAGACTTTTTTAGCTCCACTGCATGGAAGACCAGGTTTTTTCTTCGAGACTGGTCTCAGCTTTAATCATATGTTATTGACACATTTCAGAGCTTAACTTCTGTTGAGTCAGTATTGCAAAACTGTTACTAAGAAAGCTTTTGTTCTCACAAAATTACGGACTTACTATATTCAAGAGCACAAAGTGTTATCAGTGGCCAAGAAGAGTTTGGTGCAGCTGAGGGTGTAAGGGATAAGCAATGTCCAAAGCCTCTCATCGTACCCTGCCACCATCAACAAAGGTCAATACCACTGTGTAGAATGGAATTATTTGAAAACAATTTTGTTTCATACCAGCTGTCTGTGATTCAAACCTCATCTCCTGGCTTGAGGAGAGGGGTGGTACAATAATCATTACAACAACCAGGATGAGTATTTTCTTCCTCTATGCTGCCATGGTAGAGCTGGCAGAGAGCCCATTTCCTCAATTCACCATGTCCTTAGTCAGTGTATTTGTTTTGTGTGAGAAGAATTTCACAGGAGGGGATGACAGGGGTGGCTTCTGTGAGAAGCTGCCAGAAGCTTCTCCCACATCCGACAGAGCCCATGATGGATGAATCCAAGATTGACCCACCACTGGCCGTGGCTGAGCCCACCAGCAACAGTGGCAGTGCCTCTGGGATAGAAACTGCTGCACACCCACGGAAGGGAGAGAGGAGTGAGAATGTGTGAGAGGAACAGCTCTGCAGACACAAGGTCAGTGAAGGAGGAAGGACAGGAGCTGCTCCAGGTGCCGGAGCTGAGATTCCCCTGCAGTCCCTGGTGCAGCCCATGGTGAGGCAGCTGTGCCCCTGCAGCCCCTGGAGGTCCATGGGGGACCAGAGATCCACCTGCAGCCCCTGGAGAACCCCACACTGGAGCAGGGGGTGCCATCAAAGGAGGCTGTGAGCCCATGGGAAGCCCATGCTGGAGCTGGCTCCTGGCAGGACCTGTGGCCCATGGAGAGAGGAGCCCACACTGGAACAGGTTTGCTGGCAGGAGTTGTGAGCCCACAAGGGACCCATGTTGGAGCAGCCCTCCTGAGGGACTGCACCCTGTGGTGGGGCCCATACCAGTGTAGTTCATGGAGAACTGCAGCCCATGGGAAAGACTCATACTGGGTAGGAGAAGTTTGAGGAGGACTCTCTCCTGTGGGAGAGACCCCACACTGGAGGAGGGGAAGAGTCTGAGGAGTCTTTCCTGTGTGATGAACTGACCACAACCCCCATTCCCCATCTGTCTACTCTGCTGAGGGGGAAAAGTAGAGAAATTGAGAGTGAAGCTGAGCCTGGGTAGAAGGGAGGGGCTGGGGGAAAGTGCTTTAAGATTTACTTTTATTTCTCATTATCCTACTCTGAATTGATTGGTAATATATTAAACTCATTTCCCTAAGTCAAATCTATTTTGCCTGTGGCAATAATCGGTGAGTGATCTCTTCCTGACTATCTGGACCCAGGAGCCTTTCCTTGTGTTTTCTCTCCCCTGACCAACTGAGCAGAGTAGTGATGGAGCAGCTTTGGTGGGCACCTGGCATCCACCCAGGGCCAGCCCTCCAGAGTCAGGTGCTGCACCCTGACATCATAACCTAGTACTATTTTGATCATAAAAAGCAGGGGACTGTGCTGGGGTTTAGTGTCAAACATAATTGTCTAAGTAAAGCTGCAGGAAAAACAGACCTGCATATTTTCTAGATGCTATAAAGAACAAAGACTCGTGTTTCCCAGCAATAAGATGTGTGCTGTCAATCTACGATTTTTATAAAGTGATTATCGTTAAGATGTTCTGGGATAGTTTCATTGCAATCAGTGAAAATGACATTCAAATAGAAGTGCCAGGCATGTAGTTCTTGTTAGGGGTTACCAACCTGAATGCTAATGGAGGGAGAGAAAAAAATACCAAGAAATGGCAAAGCTTTTATTTTCCATGCAGTTAGCCAAATACAAACAGATGAACTTTCTGAAGAATGACAATTTGTTCCCAGGTTGAGAATTTATATGACTTATTTAATGGTTTGGCTGTAAAGTCAAAAATAAAGTCGTTTGTAAAGGAATTCAGCCATTGGCTGATGCCTTTGTTATGAGCAGATTTCCTCTAAAACAGGAATCAGATTTTGACTAATGGAAAAAGATCATATAAAAGTAAATAGGAGATTCAGAATTAGAACCAGAATTTTCTGAACCTCAGTGCCAGTTCTTATACATATACACAAGTGGAAAATGAGCATTGCAGAGCTCTAAAGCAAAGTTCTTCTCAGAGCTGGCCTCACTATCTCTCTCTTTCTCACTCAATGGAATTAGCTGTATACTTCAGTTTTATTTTTCAAGTATTGTCCTGAAGGGTTAGACAGCCTCAGATTAAAGCACATGGAGTTCTATTTGGGAGTCCCTAGTAGAAAAAACCACTGGCATCCCACCGTAAGCCCAGAAAAGGATGTCTAAGATAATAAAGAAATGGAATTGTTCTATCAGGAAAACAGAAGTTTTGGGGGAACACCATCAATGGGTGAATGGGGAAGTGAAGTAGATTAAGCCAGGCTTTTCTCAGTGGCATCCAGGAAAGGACAAGAAACAGTGAACAGGAACTGAAGTACAGGAAAATCCTTAACTTAAACACAAGGAAAAACCTACCTACTGTGAGGCAGTCAAACAGAGGTAAGGGCTGTCCAGAGAGGTTGTGGAATTTCTGTCCTTGGAGATAATCAAAGCCCAACTGGACATGATGCTGAGCAAACTGCTCTAGTTGACCCTGCTTTGAGCACTGGGGGGGACTAGACAATCTCCAAAGGTCTTCTAACTTGATCCATTCTGTGATTCCTTGAAATGTTTGCTAAATTTTCTGCCACTTGGATATTTTTTTAATTATTTACAACAAAATCACTACTACCAATAATTCATCTCATGAATAATCCCTTCAATCTAAAGTCCTCAAAGTATCTTGGAAATATTAATTTCAATCAACATGGATATTATAAGTGTAGTTAAAAAGACACACATGTCAGTGAGGTGCCCACCCATTTTGCAGATGGACAAGGGATGTCCAAGATGTAGGAGACTCATCTATTGGAAGGGATGGGAGCAGAACTCTGGAGCCAAGTTCTAATTCTCCCTCTTCAGCAGCAGAACACAGACATGCTTTCTGATACTCACTTCTGTCCCAGCCTCTAGGATGGTATCTGGAAGCCTTGGTGTCCAACATGATCCTCTGCTCTCAATTCTTTTTCCTCCCCCTACTCGGAGTTTTGTGTTCCAGAACAAAAACTTCCACAGTGGAAACTACAAATAATGCCAGGTCTTGCACAGCACCAGCACATATCTAAATTGAGACTCTAGTTTCAAGGGTTTCGAACCCACAAAGGTTCCCACCAATTTCACTTGCAGACTACCCACAGAATTGCATCTCATTTTAACATTTTCTGACTGTATTTCTGCACTGGTTTTTAACATAGTTATTAATATTGTTGGTGCAGCAGTGCATCCTGCTGGTTGTTTACATCTCCATTTGATGCATTTACCCCGTAATCTGTAGTATTTGCCCTTTCATGGTACCAAAAGAACAAATAATTTCCCATTCCTGTTAGTTTCTAGTAAAGAATTTATTGTGTATATTTAATTCATTGAGTGGCAAAAATGCATTAATTCAGTGGCATAAGACTGATTTCATGTCAAAGTGTATACTAGTGAATTTAATTCCATGGCAAAACAGACATTAAAAACCTGCTACTAAGCCTTGTAATTCCTGAAGAATAAAGGGTCATACTTTGTATAGCAGTGTGGTTGATACTGTGTACTTGTTGACTTGGATATTTTCTGTTTGTCTATAGTGTTGTATCCACATAATTGTGAAATTCTTCTAGGTATACACAGGTTTAAAAAGTAAGGACTCTTGCTCACATCAGAGGTTTTGAGACCCAAAAAATGGTCTGTGACCTTTTCTTTTCATATGCATCTATGCATACGTCAGTGTTTTCAAGTACCTGTTTCACCTCCCAAAGAATGAATTTCATTAATATGATTAAAGAGTTGATCAGTGAGAGTGGCAAACTGAAACAGTGGAGCAGATTTTGAAATGCAGGGTGCATCAACAACTTGCAGAACCACTGGTTTTTTTCACCTCTGGAGGAGGAATGCTACAGAAATCTCTGTTAAAATCCCTGTCCCCTTGATTTCTTTTTCATATCGAAGACTAAGTGGGCTGTGAGCAGTGGCTAAATGTTGTGTTTATTTAATCTTCCAAAGCTGGGGTCTGTGGCTTATCTGGATAGGGTAACATATCATTCTGATTGCACTTACAGCTTCTCAAGGGGCAACAACATATCCATACATGAGGTTAGTGAGTATGTGTTCAGATCAGTATGCCTGTGGATGACTCTCAATCTGCATTATTTTGGATACCTGTGCATCCAGAGGAATTCACAGTGTGGTCCAGAATGGAGAACAGAAGTGGGCTGTAGGCTTCTGAAGCAGTCTAAGACCACCACAGAGGTGGCTGTAGAACTGAAAGTATTCTTATGTGCTTGTTACTCAGTAGCATTTTACTGTGAAAAAGAATTGATCTGTATTATTGAACAGTGAATAATTTTTGTACCAATCAACACACTATATACAACATAGCTATGCAAATGTTTAAATGTAGATAGGGCTCTGAAAGTGAAGTAAAAACCAGCTTTAAGAAAGCTGAATTTAAAAAGCAGAAAAATGGTATTTACAACCCAGTGGAATTCCATGACTCTCTTGGTCTACTTATTTCTAAAATGTATGTTTACGTCTCAAGATTTCAAAATGCCTCAATTACCCGTCCATACTGCCTGCAACAGATTTGCCCACTTAAGGTTCTATTGCTATTTGTGCCTTGAAAGACCATCTTGAGCCAACTCTCAAAACCTGTTCTTCATCCAGGCACCAACTTCGCAAGTGGTGTCCCGTACTCTCTCTCAGCTGCACCTGGGACAAAACTCTGAGGCACTCTGTGGGCTCTGTGGTGCCTCTTCTATGCACTTCCATGGCTGGTTCTTAGAGCGTTGGTATTTTCTGGGAGCTCAGGTCCAGAGAAGAGCAACAGAATTGGTGAAAGGTCTAGCGAGTAAGTCCTATGAGGAGTGTCCGAGGGAGCTGGGTGTGTTTATCCTGGAGAAAAGGAGGCTCAGGAGGACCTTACCACTCTCTACAACTCCCTGAAAGGAAAGTGTAGCCAGGGGGGGTCAGCCTCTTCTCCGAGGCAGCAAGTGACAGGACAAGGTGAAATTGTCTCAAGTTGTGCCAGGGGAGGTCCAGGATGGACATCAGGAAGAATTTCTTCATGGGAAGGGTTGTCAAGCGTTGGAACAGGCTGTTCAGGGAGGTGGTGGGGTCACTGTCCCTGGAGTTGCTTAAGAAATCACTGGACGTGGCTGTTGTGGTGCAGTAGATGTGAAGTGCCGCGACCTTCCTAAAAGCATCTCCACAGGGGCTGGAGCCACTCTGGTAAAGCCACTGCACTTAAGCTGGTTAGATTGGAGTGCTCCAAAAGCTCCCATCCTGTCCTGCTGATTGATCCTCNTCTGGTTGACAAGGTGGAGATCAGTCACAGGTTGGACTTGATGATCTCAGAGGTCTTTTCTGATCTGTTTTGCTCTGTGTGCTGGTGTTCATCACCCAAGATGATTGACAGCCTTGTCAGAGGTGTAACAGATGCACAGATGCACAGATTTCTAGTGGAAGCAAACCTTAAGGGAGATAGAAACCTGAGCTGTTTTGGCTCAAGGTTTCTACCATGCTCAGTTAAAAAAAAATAATCTGAATTGAATTTGAAATTCTGGTGCCAGGATTTTAACAGTGTCAGATCATATAGTCAACATACTCTCAATGTGACAAATCAAAGATTAAATTAAAAGATGAATTTAAAGCATGATTGTGATAGCCTTCAGTTAATTTTCCCTTTAAAAGGTATAAAATATGCTGTCACCTAGGGCATGCAGCCAAGCAGATTCAGACATCTGAACATAAAGGCATCACTGAAAGAGTAGCTTGAAAAGACACAGGTAGCAGTAATGACTAAAGGGTGGATCCAAGTTTCAGCAGAAATTACTTTTATATCAACAGAAAAGGTCAGCCTTTATGCAAGCAAGGATTTAAAAGCCTTGCTGTTACTACCTAAAGTAATACCCACAGTTACAGCATTTTTCCTCCTGCCATTTCATAAATGTCAGCATAAGGTTTTTATTCCAGGGATTGTGGAAGAAATATAGTGGATTACACACAAAATGAATGTTTTTGCCATTTGAAATATGATTGGGTAACTGGGTGCCTACCAAAAACTAAAAATCAAAGTTGATTGTGGCGGACTATGAAACAAAATGGGTTGATGGTAATTATAGAGGTGGATAATTGATTTCTAGTGATCTAAATTACCATGCTTAAAATTCTATGAGCTCTTACTAAAGGTTCCTAGTTTGCTGCAATGTAACGTGAAGTGCACACTACAGAGGGCAACCATGGATGTTTCTGATACTTATGTTATTTCTTTGATTCCTTGTAGATACTAAATACTTCTAAAACAAATGTTATTGCTAGTTCAGATTTATTAACTTCAAATTTAGGAGAGAGGCATAATGATTTTGTGAGATAGCCTTTGTAGGATTAAAAGATGCAGATCTGACCTTTCAAATGATTGGGCATAAAAAAATTAATGTTTGTCTACCTGCAGTTATTGAAACTTTTTAATTTTGGTTTAAGTTTCTTTTGGGTGAAAATCATATGTTTTTTCTTTCAATTAGCTCTGAAAGGATCACTCCAATACCCCCTTCCGACGTTCCCCTTTGGCCCCTAAATTGAATGTGGTTTTGTAACCTTGAAGAAGCATGCCACAGGACACCAGTGTTTACTTCAGCAATCCAAGGTTAAGTCATTACACAGTGTAATAATGCCTATAAAACTTGGTAATTACTGTACACACCATAGGTCCAATCTGAGATGATGTGCAAATAAGAAATTTCACAGCCACTGAAGCTATACAACACGCAGTGAATCAAGAATACTGACTGAAAAAACGGGTGTAGGCTGATGCATTGATACATGCTCTAGCCAAAATTTCTTCATTTCATTCTTTTTTCACCAAATAGCAGAAGTGTACTGAAGAAAAGTGATAAAATAGATTTTTTTTCTAGTGTTGAATATATTTTTTAATCCTGAAATATTTCCTTCTCCAAACTGTTAAGTAGCTATTTCTTCATTATTTAATCAAGAAATATGCAAACTCCACAGAGGAGCAGGACAAACTTCTTCATTCATGTTAATCTAATTGGGCACATTTTTTGTTACAGCAGAGGTTAGACAGGTTAGAAGTAGAGGTTAGAAGGTTAGAGGTTAGAAGTATTCTTTCATCTAAAACTAAACACTATCCGTAGTCTGAAACCTAATGTCCCATAGTTAGTTAAACTATTTGTGAAGCTATACATTTGCCTTTGTTGCACAATTAAGCACTTTTTCTTTGCAAAATAAATTTCTTCAAATAGATTCTTGACACATGTTAATCTATGGTTAGAAATGCAAATATTACCATTTGTCAGTAGGAGACATAGTGCTGTCATTGCAGTTCCTAAGGAGCTGAGTAAATGAGTTAATGAATGAATGGGTTAATGAATGAATTCATTAATATATTTACCTTTAACCTCCAGAGATTGCAGTGTTAGTCTTTATTCTGTAAACAAGTACATAAAAATCTCACAGTCTGCAACCTCAGGGTCATTTCCTTATACTCCAAAACCAAGGAAAAATCTAAACCACAATTCACCGTAGCTGAGAATCTCCAAAGGTCAGCAACCTGGGTTGAAGACAGGGAGTAGAGCAGGTTAGTGCTTTACTTCATTCAGTTTATATATTCTTTGTGAAGAAATCATAAGGGAGATCTGTACTCCTGATCAAAGGGTGAATCCAATTCCTTCAGAATGCCTATTGCAGCTTTTAGGAATGTCAGCATTCTTCCACTGCTAAATATTCTTTTTCTGGAAGACGACAATCTGTGTAGAACTTAACAGGGTTTTGACACAGCAGTATTGGTACTATTACTGGTTTAGCATGTAGAGAAGTTCACAGTAGCTTGAACATCTGACTTTCTGTAATAAGACTCTCCTCATGAGGACGCTGTGTGTTTTCTACTCATATTAGAGATAAATGCCATCTATCTAAACTCCTGTAGAGAATAATTTGTTTATAAAATGTGTTAAACACAAGTCTACTCAGGAGTTAGGTACTCGAGGAGATCCATAAAATGCCACCAAGATTAGAGCTGCGCATGATAAAGATACCTCTTGCATATCCACATATTTCAGTATTAAACGGGGTATAATGCTTTAAGAGTGCCAAAAGATAATTATTTTAAGCTCAGCACACTGAAGGCTGAAGGTTTACTATTGTCGTGTTCCCATTATTGTCAGCAATTTCACTCAAATAATTGGTTTTAGATTTACCAGGATAACATTGTTTCATTCCTTAAGCCAGCCAGTGTGCTACTTATCTGTACATGGCATCAGTGGTGGCCTTTAGCATGCAACCACAAAGCTCTTTTATCAGCAAGTTTGAAGCTTAGGGAATATGTCTGAGAAATGTTCATGCTCACAAATAGTAGGACATTGAGTGTTTTTATCAGTTTGATTGGAGTAGTAATTTTTGGTAATTGCGTTCTTTTACAGAATAACTCTGCAGTCACTTAAACAATTCATCTGTAAGTGTACAATAAGTACTTAGAAAAATACAAAGAAACAGTTACTTTTACAACCTCATACTGAGGAACTCCTGAAAAAGAGAACACTGAAACACAAAACAATTGTTATTTTCTGCTCCCACTGAAGCTGTTAATTGCTGAGCATATTTGTGATTGAAGAAGAAAATTCGCTCCCCTGCAGCCAGGTTCTTTCTCGTAGAGTCTTAAAGCTTTGAAGAGACACTCCAAACCCAGACTCAGCCAAAATGGGCTGTCTCACTACGAGGGAATAAAGAAACTGCTCTAGAGCTAGGATCACAGCTTTGTACAGCACTGCCCCACTGATGCTTGCAGGTACTAGGATGCAGGAGATGCTTCTCCTCCACCCAACCCCACAGCCTGAGTTCATCAAGAAAAGGCTATTGGGGGTTGGCATCCAGTGGATCCCACTTTTTGCAACTCACATGGCTTCATGAAATACATTCAAAATTACAACTTCATCTGACTTTGCACTGCCTGGTCCCAACAGATTATTTGTTCTTTCCCATTTCTGTGTCAGTCCTCATTGTCTTACTCCCACTAACCTCTCACACTTATCTCCATTACTGTGTTCCCTTTACTACATTCAAAGTCCTGTTCCTTTGCTTTCTCTAAAGTTTTCACAATTTCTGTCTCTCTGCAATAAACCTCCTCACCTCTACACCAGCATCTTCCCCCAATGTCAAAATAGCAAGATCTTCATGCCATTGCATTACTCATTGAAATTCCATGAATAATTAAAGATATCAGTAATTTTTCATCATAACATGATTTTATTGGAAAATTGGAAAAAACTGCAAGTATTTAATTAGATTTCAGAAAATGTTCTACTGGAAAAATTTCAAAACGAAATGGTTTATGTTGATATTTGCTGATACTTGTTCATTTTAGAATTTTAAAAATTTGGATGCATTGGCTTTGGTTGAAAAAGAATTTGTCACATTCTGAAATCAGTTTTCTGAAACTGATCCTTCATAGGCAGTTTCCAGTTTATGGGATATTTTGAAAATATTTTACCAATAAAATAATCTTAGGCTCAAACCAAAAATATGCAAGTTTTGACCTTCTTTTTATATCCCTTTCTTCCACACTGTATTATTAATTGGCTACTTACATTTCCAGTTCTTAAGAGCAGGAACTCTTTTTTTTGTACAGTGCCTGAGACAGCAGGATTTTGTCTTTGTTCTCAGGACTGTCACAATAAATATGATTTGAATAATGATTGTTTGATGTAGAAATATTTGGATTACAGTCATTGGTCTGGTTACTGCAGAAGATTAAGGTTTGCTCTATCATGATCCTTTACAATCAGTGATATGATGAAGCCAGTGCTTGTGGCACTGTTGCAACTTTGGTAAAAAACACATTTTATGTCAATCACATTATGTAGGGACACGCCACTAGTTCATAATATCACTTCCTGATAAAGGAAGTAATGAAACCAGAATAAAATTTGCTGAAAGGATAGAACTGTATGTTTTGATGTAGTATCAAGCAGTAGAAGATTCTATTTAGCCAATCTTGAGTCAAACAGTGTTCCCAGCATGCACACTCTCAAACAGATTTCTGTCCTCTCTAAAGCAGGAATCATTTATTGAGCTCTATCTTTAAAGTGCATTTCACCTTATGCTGTGGTTGAGAAACTGCAAACATTATTTCTGCCATATTCAGTTGCACGTTATTGATGCCCTTTTAAATATGCACATTAAAAAAACCCCGTTTATCGCCCTCAATTAAATTTGTTCCTCTGTAATGGCATAATGTCTAGCTGCTGAATAACTTCATGGTATTTTTATTGCTCTCATTAGCTTTACTGAAATGGAGCCAAACAAAAGAATACCCTGGTAACTGAGTAATATGTCTTCCCACCTGGTCTCTGGGAGATACAGACCATTCTTACAGCTAGTTAGAAAATACCCTGTTTTGTTTCAAATTGTTTACAGAGAGATTTTGTTAGAAATAGTATGATGAAGTTAGTGATTTCGAAGTTAGTTACCTGATGTATAAGTAGTTTTTATTGCTCTGGCAGATAAGTTACCCATTGAAGCTCATCTAAAGCCTTTCTTCACAGCATAGTGTATTCGGAGTGGATGGCAGAGAGCAGGTAGTTAAAAAAAATAGGGTTCTTTTGGTAAAACGTTGCATGTCCATGTGCTAGAGTCAGCTCAATCACGTAGCCCCATAGCTGTGGGGTGGCTGTAGGTGCATATCCCAAGTTTCTGCCTGTAGCAAAGCTCAGCAGCTGCTCCCAGTGGGTGGGTACATGGACACAAAACCCAAACAGAGGCCACACACATTAACAAAGCCCTAACGTGTATATGTGTGCATTTGCCCATAAAGAAATGGATTGCTGCAGTAGCTACTTTTAGATGTTTAGCTGACCTAGTAGCTGGTCCCAGCTGTGGGGGAGCTGCATTTGAACCTGGAGGTTTGCAATCCGACTCTTTCTTCACTGGCTAGTCCAGTGGAAATTTCAGTGGCATCCAAAGGTACCAGTCAGATCAGTCCACCCAGACAGGAGATAGAAACAGGATTTAATGAGAGTATAGGGTAGACTACAGTGATCCGGCACACATTTCAGTCTGACAAGCCGCCAGTTTATACTGAACAGCTTATTCCCCTTAATTTTCATTCTTGTTTGTCCCCACTCCACTTTGAACCTTTCCTTTTCTCCCCGAAACCTTTCCCCCCATTGCATCCCTTAATGAGTGTTCTACGTCCTTCAGTCAATGAGTCATGTGGGAAAGGGGATTTGTTTGGTGGGCTACACACAGGGACAGTGGTCTGACTGTGCTTTGGTAGTCAGGTGTAGTTCATTCCCTGCACCCGATTTTCACTGATAAGGTTGCTAGAGTTCCTCTCCCAGCCCTGTCAGTTTTTATCTGATCGTGTCCGGGCCTGTGCAGATGTTGATTAGCCTTTAATGGAGTAGCCTAGCACAGTCTATGAGTAAATTTAAACTGCATTCAAAGCTCATTGCTACAAAATTTTGTTTGAAATAGATAAAGGAAAGCAAGTACAGTATTTTAGCACTGTCTCTATAACTCACAATGTTTAAGTGTATTTACTTAGAGTGTCAGTATCGCTAGCAGCACAGAGAGTGACCTTTTTTTCTCTTTATGTTTTAGGAATAAAGTAATGATTGTTTTGGTAATATACTATTCTTGGATTTTTTTTTTTTCAATTTATTAAGTAATCTGACATTCTTGAAAGAGAGTAGTAAAAAGCTTCCTCACATACATGAATCCTCCAGGTAGAAAATCCGATTTTATACTTTATGACTATGCTATATATCAAAAATTCTTAAAATTACTATAAAAAG
>VYXC01012088.1:0-14002 GCA_013397175.1 Platysteira castanea | reverse complement strand
AAATACTATGATGGAGATGTAAGGGTCTAAACTATTTTCAAGAATCTGGGAGTTTGTGATTTTTCTTTTTAAAAATCGACTCAAGTCTTTCAGACTGAGGAACATATCTCCATGGGTGAGGAAATTTGTTTCATTCATCATCACATCTTTGCTGTAATCAAAGGAAGGACTGCCAAGGGTTGTTAGGAGGTGATTTGTTTAAGAGAGAAATTCAGGAAAAATATATTATAAGCCCATTTATATACACTGCTCCCATTTTATGCAACACAGAAATATGAAGCCCTTAATCCAAATAAATTACCTGGATATCTAGGTTCACAGCCAGCAGCAGGTACTAGGCTTCCTCACAAAGTACACCACAGAACTTATGTGCCTAAAGTAGCCAGCTGGAATCAGTCACAAGAAATTCAGGTCAGAGACATGCCTGAGCTCCTTATCTTCTCTGGAGCCTGTACATCACCATGAAGGCAGTGCTGAGTGCCTGGGGGATTCAGAGACATCCAATTAGGGCTCTTTCAGAGAGGGAAAGCAGAGCTCTGGTCACACTGCACATCTACAGCTTTTAATTTGCAGCATAATCCCAACCGTCACTGTCAGTCAGAAACACATCTGGGCATGATGCTCAAGCCCTGGCTAGGAACATGTATCCCGGTTGGCATTTGTGATCTCTGTGTGGGAGGGCAGACTTCTGCCATCTCCACAGCACAGCTGACTGCTCTGGATGGTCTAACAAACTGTTGCATTCTTGCTTTATTGAGTTCTTTATTAGTATTTGGTTTCATACAGCTGTAGTTCAGCTTTTCAAATGGTAATGAACTACGGTGTTTTGAGAACTCCTTAAACTGCCTTCCCCCAGGCCTGAAAGATGAACATTGTTTATCATCATGACTAATGGAAATGTCAAACTTTTTCAGTAGAGATTGGTAAAGTACTTTTGGTTTTTGATTTCTTTAGCCACAGAAGCAGAACGTGTGTTGGACGCAATGTCATTGCCAGTGGCTGATACACAGTTGTTCCTGTTCCTGCAAGCCTGAAAACATTGCACATAGAAAATTTTTCCATCTGTGCAGAACTGAGTAAAGACTTCTCTGTCAGTCTCAAGAAATTTATCCATCAGCATAGCCAAGAAAGAAAGAAAAAAAAAGAATGCAAGAACTAAAAGTCAATTAGGACAAGGACATATTTCTTTCAACTCTGCTTCACAGCACCTGATTTCAGTATTGGTGTTTAGCTTTCAGCTCCACCTAGTAGCATTGTCAGCACAGTTTTCAAACCTACAATTTCATTATATTATTAATTCCAGAGCAGCATTATTTTAGAGGAATATCTAACTCTTCTGTGCATTCTAAATCAACAGTAATAATTTCCATTTCCATCAAGGAGCACTGTCTTCTGCCATGTGATATGCAGCTGTTGAGTACTGTCTAACAGCTGTGCTAAAAGGGGGAAATTCAGCTAGAATGTCAGAATGCAATGCCTTGGTTGGAGTTAAATCAAAACTTTCCAAAGGAGGCATATGATCTTTTAATTATCAGTTACTCAACCCTTGGTTTTGGATGACATTGTGGCAAATCAGTGTCCACTGTATCCCTTATGAAAGAATGCATTCAGTCCTAAAAGTGAGACACTACCTCATAACTCCTTCAATGATGCTAATTACCCTTTTTTGAAAACATTTTCATGTCATAGATAGGGAATATGCACTTTAGATACAGTTATGACAAAGTGGACATTACCTTTTTATTAAGCAGGTATTTTCAAAAAAACAAGACATCTCTCCAGAAGCCTTTTAAGCTCAATTTGAGTCACAAATACCAATTAGCAAGCAACCATGGAAACATTCTCACTTTACACGTTCTTATTTTCCCTCTTTTGGTGCTTATCTCCTGCTGTGTTTACAGTTGACAGCCACGCTTGCGTGGAGTACAAAGCCAAGTCTTTAAATCACACTTATGAGACAGTCTCTGTGTCGTGTTCGTAGCCATGCTCTAAAATCTGTTTGGTTCTTTTTTTCCAAGTATAAGTTACCAGAATTGTACACAGAGCTTAGTCTGTGGCACCGATCAGTCCATACTCTTTCCCTATATCCCTCTTGTTCTTTTTCACACAGCCACATTACAGCAGTGGTTCACAACCATCTCATTTTCAAATGCTCCAGAGGAAAAATACTTGGGTTTGAATTCATTAGTTTCTTCCTCTTGCTATTGAGTTGGTTCTTTAGATCTTCAGCTTCCAAAATTATCCCATTTTCCTTGAAGAAAGGTCTAATAAAGGTCTTTCTTGATGATGCCTCTCATTTGTTGTATTTAAAAATGTCATTCTTTCAGCCACTGTAATTGTTTTCTCTTTCTGTCAATTCTTCACATAGAAAGGTACATATATAAAAGTAAAATAAAAAATATCATTGTATTAGTTCCTCATCTGTATGAGTGTTAGCTTGAAAGTATCATGTTTTGCAAATATTCCAACTCTTTTTAGAAGTAATAAAATAATGTAAATACTATCATATATACATGTAGTTACTGTTTGTAGATTCATTATTTCACCTTCGCCTGAGAAAAATGTGCCTTTTATGAGCCTGATCATCTGTGTTCCTGATTAAATAACCCCAAGTTTTCAGCTAATTTCTGAAGTCAAACACTAATGTCTGTGCCTATCATTTGTTTACAGTAATAAAGATTGCATGTGTGTACACCAAACAGGAATTTATATTTAAGTGGTTCTCTCTTCACTGTCTGTATATGCACAGAATGCTCAGAGTGAGTTTAAAACTAACCCAGATGCAGTTTTCCAGCCTGTAGCTCAGTTGCACTCCTGAAACGTGCCTGGGTATTCAGAAGTGGCATGTGGGAATGTAGCCAACTCTTGTTCTCTTCCACATTGTCCACAGTAAACATGTTTTAAACTTAGCTGCACTCACCAACACTTCACTAGGCTTTGCACTTGAAAAACATTTGGATGATGATGGATTATAGTTTCTTGATATAGAAAATGAATTGCATACTGAAAGTTGAGTCATCTGATAAGCCACAAAGAATTTTTTCCTCACCAAGTACACATTTTGTTCCCATGCTGTGCTACACAGAATGGGTTGCAAGCATACAAGTACCTCTAAATGTGCTAGGGGTAGGAGTGGAAAGTTGAGATAAGGAGCTCCCTATTTAGGTAGTCAATTGTTCTTCTTTAGTTTCAAAGAGTGAGGTTGGCTACTGAGACTGCAGTCGTCATCTCCAAGCAGGGAGCATACTGGTGGGAGAAGCAGGAGGTTTGCTTTAAGTCGTTGTGTCATTTCTTCAGGCTAAGCAAACAGATTTAGCAGCAACAGGGACTCCAGAGCGCCCAGAGTTGTAACCTGAATTCTGAGGACATCTAGTGGTGTCAGCCCACTGCAGGGACTAGGTCTTGGTCACAGCTGGTGACCACCTGCACATCTGTATTTCTGCTGAAATTTACTACAAAATCAGACGCAGAGAAAACAATTAGTTGAATGAACTGAAAGAGTAGCATTTTTCAGCTCAGGTGATCCTGAATTCAACACTGACAGTCCCAAATACTGAAAAGTTTTGAGATTGGATCAAAAATCATAAACTTCTAAATAAATAATGGACCTTTTCTATTTGCCTTCTGTTTTCAGGACTTTCAGAGTTCAAGTATGTTGACCTCTTCTTTGCATCAGTAGGGATAAAAGTATATTTTTGTTACTAAAAGGCTGCTTTCTTAGGTTAATTAAGTAATCTAGAAGTTAGAAGTATAAGATAAGAACCAGGATCCCAAGATGCCAAAGAAATATGGAAGACTTGTTAATGCTAAGAAACTGTAATCCTAGTGCTGTTAACCATTCAAAGACCTCTGGGAAGACCTACTTGCTTCTCCGGGATTCAGATTTTCACCTTCCAGAGTGGAACTGTTGGTGTTGCCTCACCTTTTTGAGAGAGAACAAGAATCAATTAGCTGCAATTCATAAAGGACTTTGATCAAGTCAAGTGGTACGTATTACACACTGAGCATTGTTACTGACTGTTGCATGATGGCGTGTTTTTCAGTGAGCCCTTGATCTGATACTTCCTCCTGAGGAGAGACAGGCATCATGAAACAGAGATTTATCTCATCAGTTCAAATTATTTTGCAGCTTGCTCTGACTACAGTAGGTCTGACTGGTAAGTACAACACTTCCTGAAACACTTGTTTTTTTCCTTAAGACACTTTCTTTAGAAAAGTCTGAGGCTTTACCCAAGCTATCCTGACCACCAGTGGAGCATGTACCTATTTAAATTACTTTCTTCTGAAGCTTGGTATGGCAATTTTGAAAATGCCTGGAGTTGTCTTTTCGTCTTATACTATTAATTTAAGGATTGTTTCGTGGCAATACTGAAAGGCACTTACTCCACCCCTATACACACCTCATGCCTGTCACCTTCTTGGGAATTAGCATATGAATAGTTACACTATTTGAGATAATTACGTGGAACTTAATTGAAATGAAGATAAGCTTAGATAAAAGGTCACATACTTTTCATTTTAAAATGAATATAAATTTATGGTCAGTGTTCTTGATATAAGTTAATGAGAAGTAGTCTTAACAAGAAATAGTCTTAAATGTATTTGGATTAACTGGGAATATTTGAATCATTAATGAATATGTTCAGGTTGCCAGTACCCAAAAAACTCCATCCAGACCACTGACTTCCTTCTTTTTATAATTGTCTGACCTATCATTTTCCCCAAATACGCACAAAGAACCAAATTTTAGTTCCGTTGCAAAGTTAAAGGTGAAATTTAATCTTAAAATTACCTGAAGTTAAAAAACTTTAATGTTTATAGGGAAGAACCCTAAAGGTCACATATTTACCTCCCATCTTCGTATTTTAATCTAGAGATAAATACACAATTCTGAGTTTAGGTAAAAATTAAATTTTCTTGTTAAAAAGAAGAAAAATCATTCTACTAGTTATTTTAGAAGTTTGAGGTAAAATGTATTTACTTTTCTGAGAATATTATCAATAGCCTTCCCAGGCAGAGTTATTTGCCCAATTCAGTCCATAGTTTCATGTAATTTTATTGTCTTCAAAAAAGCATTTCTTGGTGAACTTATTGTTCAACACTAGCATTCAAAGGCATTGCCCACCTCGAATTTAACTAGCTTGATTTTTGCACTTCCCTAGGTCAATCATACCCTGGAAAACCTCAGATAATAAGATGTCGTTCTCTAGAAAAGGAAACCTTTTCTTGTTGGTGGAAGCCTGGGTCAGATGGAGGACGTCCTAACAATTACACCCTGTTCTACAGCAAGGACAGGTAACAACTGGTGCATATGTATTCTGTAAGTGATCAACTGATGGTTATGACAGACAGAGAGAATGACAACATTGATTTGTGAAGTTGTTTTTATGAATCCATTTTAACCTCAAATAGACAACAAGGGCTGCATAAGATCCATGGCTTCTCCTGCTGGAAGAAAACATGACCACTGTCAGCCCCAAATCTTCAGCCTGTCCCTCCTGAAACTCATCTACCAAAAATCCCACTTGTGTGAAGACGTGATGGGAAAAAAGGCACATTTGCCCATCTTTTCAGGAAGCACACAGCCTTTGGCTGAACGGGGGCTCCTCTGAGCAGTGGAGCATGAGAGCACCATGGGGCAGCAGGTCTCCCACCATCCCAGCCATGGAACAGGGCAGGAGCAGGGCAGCCCAGCCCTGAGCATCGGTCACCTCCTTGGGAACAGGGACAGGCTGAGGCCAGGCTTAGGTGGGGCATTAGCCCATGGGTTGGGGCTGGCTTGGGGGGCCTGTGGCTGGGAAGGGCAGGGCTATGTGGAGCTGGAGACCAGGTGAGCTGGGGACCTGGGACCCAGGCGGAGCATGGAGGGGCTGAGCAGGGGCAGTGAGGGCTGGTGGGGCCCTTGGGGCCCTGCCAAGGAGCTTGTCCATGACCACGCACACTAAACCCCCATCATACATCAAACATAGTCATTGTTTCCCCTTTTGGTTTTGTGGTCAGTGGTTCCCAAACTGGAGTGAAATCAGACAGGGGTATCACATCTCAAAAGTTAATATTTTGGTAAGTACTGTGACTCCCTCATTCTGTTCAGGAATAAAGTGCATATATGTTTGGCAACTTTGATTAACTTGTCCCGCTTTGTGTAACTGAACTTTCTTCCTAAAAACAAAAGGTCTTTCAACAGGGACAAGTAAGCAGAGAGGCTCAGACACTAAATGTTTTTTTAATAAATCCAGTGAGATTCAGAATAGGTAAGGTAAAGCCTCTGACATCCCTGCTACAATTAAATATTTCAAATCACTGAGCAGAAAAAGATGCAGACTTTAATAAAGTTACCGCACTCAACAATGATTTGACAGCTTTGATTTTATGAAAGCCCAGATACTTCAGTCTTGATCAAAAAGTTTAATGAACATTTTAATTCATACCTGTCACTTCCCAGAGCAGTCCCACTTAGGGAAGGTTAGGAGTGATTACCCATTTCATTAAATCTGCCAAATCCAGGCTCTGCCAAGCACCTAAGACCTGAGCCACGACTATGTTTCTAGGCTCCTTGTCTCTTAGGTACAGTCCCCTTCTCCCATCTTTTCTTTGTGAATTGTGACAAAACTGCCTGGAAACAAAGAAACCTTATTATTGATGATGCATAGAGCATAACAGTGGGATTAGAGTGCATTCTTGCACCACATCAGCTGATGCTTTTGGTTTGTGTAGTTCTTCACACCTGTGGTAGGCTGTGAGTACATCACCCAGGCCAGCTTTGAGTACAAAACAATCCCTCTCCTAAAGAAGCCAAAGACTCATATAAAGGCAGTAAGTAATCAACTGTGAAGTAATTTTTTTTTTGAGATAGTTGTGATGATGATCATGTTAAAAAACAGATAAATTGACATCAGGAAGGTCATGGAACAGATTGCTTTGAGTGCAACCACACAACACATACAGGAGGGGTCAGGCGCAGCTACCATGGATTTAGGAAAGGAAGGTGCTGCCTGATCTCCTTTTACAACCAGGTGACCCAGTCAGGAGAGGCTGTGGATATAGCCTGCCTGAACTTCAGCAAAGCCTTTAATAATGTCTCCCACAGCATTCTCCTGGAAAAGCTGACAGCCCACAGCTTGGACAGGAGCACTCTTTGCTGTGTGAAGAACTGGCTGATGGCTGGGCCTAGGGAGTGGTGGTGAATGGAGTTATATCCAGCTGCAGGTGGTCACTGTGGTGTCCTCCAGGGACCAGTGTTGGGGTCAGTCCTGTTTAATATCTTTATTGATGATCTGGATGAGAGGATTGAGAGGACCCTCAGTCAGTTTGCAGAGCTGGGCAGGAGTGTTGATCTGCTGGAGGCCAGGAAGGCTCTGCAGAGGGATCTGGACTGGCTGCATTGATGGGGTGAGGCCAATGGTGTGAGGTTCAACCAGGCCAAGTTCCAAGTCCTGTCCTCGGTCACAAAAACCTCGTGCAGCTCCAGGCCGGGGAAAAGTGGCTGGAATGTGGCTCAGCAGAAAAGGACCTGGGGATGAACATGAGCCAATGTGTGCCGAGGTGGCCAAGAAGGCCACTGGCACCCAGCCTGTATCAGCAATCGTGTGGCCAGCGGGACCAGGGTCTGTCCCCCTGTACTTGTTACTGGTGAGGCCACACCTAGAACTCTGCATTCAGTTCTGGGCCCCTGACTACAAGAAGGGCATCGAGGGNAAGAGGGCATCTAGGGGCTGGATTGAGTCCAGAGAAGGCAACGGAGCTAGGAAAGAGTCTGAAGCACAAGTTCTGTGAGGAGCAGCTGAGGGACCTGGGGGTGTTTAGCCTGGAGAAAAGGAGGCTCGGGGGGCTGCTTATCACTCCTCAGCTCCCTGAAAGGAGGATGTACTCATGTGTGGGTCAGTCTCTTCTCAGGGTATAGTGACAGGACAAGAGGAAATGGCCTCAAACTGCACCAGGGGAGGTTCAGGTTGGACCTCAGGAAGAATTTCTTCACTGAAAGAGTGGGTAAGCATTGGAATGGGCTGCCCAGGGAGGTGGTGGAGTCACCATTCCTGGAGGTGTTCAAGAAATGACTGGATGTGGCACTTGGTGCCATGGTCTGGTTGACAAGGTGGTCAAAGCTTGACTTGACAACCGTAAAGGTCTTTTCCAACCTAGACGATTCTCTAATCTTTCTGAAAACAAACTAATTCGATAATTCAACAATAAAAGAGTTTAATTTCCAGGGCTAATATACAAAGAAGATATTTAGCAACTTATCTAATTGAAGTAAATTTTTTCATTTCCCTCTTACTTGCTTATAAATATTGTTAAAATTTCTTTGTTCTGTCTCTGGATATTTCTGTTTCTATTCTTTTGTTGATTTATTCCTATGTATTTAAAAAGGGGGTGAAAGCATTCATCAAAACAATTGCAGTAAAAATATTAGTGAAGCATTTATGGTAATAGCATTTGACACATACCAAAATGTTTCCAAAGGGATTATATATATATATCGTATAAGATTATATATATGATTGTACATTTCATATATGTAATTTAAGATTATATATAAACATTCCAGGTTTCTGCTGAACCTAGGCCATTTCTAGAATATTATCTGCTTTGCTTCATTTTCAAAACTTTTAACTTTTAAATCATTTTATTTCAGTGAAGAAAAAATCTATGAATGTCCAGACTACCTAACATCAGGTCCAAATTCCTGCTACTTCGATAAAAACCACACTAACCCCTGGACAACATATATTATCACTGTAATGGCAACAAATGAGATTGGAAGTAACAGCTCAGATCCTCAGCATGTGGATGTAACTTCCATAGGTAAAAATAAAAGACTTAAATGGAAAACAAACTAGTTGGAGATGTATGCAGTTTTTAATCCGAGAACAGATAGTGGTGAAAGATTTCTTTCCTTATGATGTGAAACTTGCTATCGAGAAGTGTTTATTTACACATGATCTAAAGTATGCATCTTAAATGTGTGAGAAAACTGCATTTTAATTATCAATTAACTACATACTTGATTGTATGAATTTCATATATGAATGAATATGTATAAATTTTAACTTCAGCTGAAAAATTTGCTTCAGTTTCCAGTTGTCTGCAGTATTTTAATTAGACTCGATGTAGATGATAAAATTTTCAAATTAGGTTAAGCTATCTAATATTTCAAATGTAAAAATCTTTCTCTCTGCTGACATTGCAGACTTGGAAGAGTGAAAATAACTGCCTGAGCATTATACAGGCTTTCTGTGGTATTTTTTACTCCTGACTCCATTCTACTTTCTGCACACACATAATAAACCCATTTTAATTATAAGGTACTTAGTTGTTCTAGCTATGAAATAGCTGACATTTTAATATTGCAAGAGTGGCCTTACAAAATTATGATTTGTATTTTCTTAGCCTGACAAATTCAGAGTAAAGTTTAAGATTTGCTGATACTGTTGGAAATCAGTAGCTAGTTAAACTTGTTAAGGAGAAAGGAAACATAAAAGGCATCTTTATTATTCTTTTACAGAAGTGCTGAATTATCTGAAATTAATGTGATGACATACAAAACCATAAGGGAGGTGTCTTTTCTGGGAGAAAATTAAATCATTAATGGCACACTTTTCATTCATTTATACAGTTCAGCCAGATGCTCCTGTGAACCTCTCTCTAGAAACAAACACATCTGCTAACATGTCACACCTTTGGGCAAAATGGTCTCCACCCCCCTTAGCTGATGCCAGCTCCAATTCACATGAATATCACTATGAGCTACGACTAAAGCCTGAGGAAAAGGAAGAGTGGGAGGTAAGGGAAAAATATATTTATTTTATAAATGCTCTATTCAGTGAATTCTCTTGTCTCAATTTAATTGGTCCTATAAAAAGGTTAGTTTGTGTAAGAATAGAAAAATTATTGTAACCAAATCTGATTTAAGAAAGAAAAATACTGGAGTGGTCTGTAGAGACTGAAATTTAACGTATTTACATAATCATTCTAATGTCATATACAAGAAAATGCAGTTATCATCATCCTCTTCAACATGATCAGTTGGAAGCAACCCACCCCTCAGAAGTTTTGTTGTCCCCTACTCACACACTCCGTTTCCATTGACATTCCCCACCTGTTGCCATATTTCTAGGAGTCAGGTACAGTACTGCTACAGCTGAGTTTTCAGGACAAAATATCATTCTTAAATTTATAGTCATGTGTCCTCAATGCTACCTAGCTTGTTGATGCCTTAATAATGGAGAAAGCTGTGCATTTTGAAATAGTTTTGAGGAGAAATTAGAAGGGTCTGAGAAAGGCACTTAAAGCCACAGTGAAGAATATCACAGGGGATTTATATGTGGGCTGGGCTACCTATCATGTCCTTGCATTGTGGATCTGACACAGTACTAGGAGGTCTACAGTTCAGTATGCTCTTAAGTATTAGAATCAGCAGTGATTTTTTTCCTGCTAAATCACTACTTTTGCTTCTTTTTAATCCATACTTTATAAATATCCAACTTAAATTTCTGACTTTCAGAAGTCAGTAACTCATGCCTATTCCTTTATGGTTTATTTGTTAAAATGGTGCAATTCTTTATTATTTTCCCAGTCCATTTTCCTTTCCAGACAGTATCTGTAGGAATGCAGACACACTACAAGGTGACCAGCCTGCAGGCTGGGGTGAAGTACGTTGTTCAAGTGCGTTGCATGTTGGACCTTGGAGAATGGAGCGAGTGGAGCTCAGAAAGAAGCATTCAGATCCCCAAAGGTTAGTAGATGATTGCTGCTCTGTAAATCGCTTTTAAATTGTAGCAGGTTCAATGCTGTGAAGGTGCCTAAATGCCAGTCCTGAAAACCTGGCCTCTCACACAGATAGTTTGTAGTGCTCAGTGCATTTTATCATACTTTCTGTGTAATTGCTTTGTTAGTCTTGCTGATCCGCTCAGGCTCCTCTGCTGAAATTGGCTATTACAAACAAACGTGGGATTTACTAGGAAGTCACTTCTGATACAGGTGTGCCTAAATAATTTAGTGTCCCTGTCCCTTTGTTTAAAAATCATGTTGATTTTATCTGTAGCTATAAATACCAGGTAATGGTTTTTGTGTAAGGGCCTGGACTGAAAGCACTGACATATCTAACAGAGCATGGCACTTACAGATACCATCACATGGAAGTCATTATCTGTATTTTCTTGGATTTGAGTAAATACGCTAAGTATGTATGATACCATATCTTGTTTCCAGACACTTTAGCCAAGTTGTCTCAAATCTCCTTCTTCTGTTACTAGTTGTATTATTCATTATTTGACATGGAGATGGCTGAAGCACTGAAAAAATAGAAAAAGAATTTTAAATGTTCCATTTCCAGATCTGCCTTAGGCAATTAGAAATTTGGAAAATCAATGTCTCTGCTCTACAGAGTAGAAAATATATATTATTGATGTAATAGAACCATATTTTTGCCACAAATACATAACTGCAAAAGTTTCAATCACTTCAGGGTTTTGACTAGCATCATCCTATTCAAAATTTAAGCATTTTTCTCCAACTCTTAAGTGCTGTGCTTGAAACTATAAAAACTTTCTCAGGAGCAGTCTTGCAAGTAGCCTGAGTACTGAACATAACAACAGTACTGTGAAATATGAGAGCTGCTTCTTTGTATATTTGGAGTACTTCAGAAGAAAATTACTGGCAAGAACAGAAACAAATAGACAAACATTTACATTCTTCATTTCCTTTACCTAAAAGCAAAGCAAATGACAGCATACCTTTGAAACAATCAGAAGCATCTCAAAACGCACCTTTTGAAGAAAAAAAATTGGTTTTGCATTTAGTGGTTTAAGCCCAGCTGGCAACAAACCATCACACAGCTGCTCACTCATATGTCACCCTGGTGGAATGAGGGGAAGAATCAAAGGTAAAATCTGTGAGTTGGGATAAGAACAGCTTAATAATTGAAACAAAGCAAAATATAATAACAATAGTAGATGATGATGATGATGATGATGATGATGATGATGATGATGATGATGATGATGATGATGATGATGATGATAAAAAGTGGGGGGAAAACCCCAAAAGATTATGGACAATATAGTTGCTCCCCCACTGCTGATCAATGCCAGACTCCATTTCCAAATCCTGATGGGCGCTAGTTCCAGGTAACTCCCAAATTTATGTACTGGAGACAATGTTCTATGGTGTGGAGTATCCCTTTGGTCAGGTCACCTGTCCTGGCTATACTTACTCCCAGCCTTTTTTCTCACTTTTGTACCCCCTCACTGACAGAGCAGGAGACACAAAAAGGTCCTTAGTTCAGGATAAACATGACTTAGTAACAAAATATCCCTGTATTATGAAAATTTTTCTCATACTGTATCCAAACCACAGCACTATACCAGCTACTGAGAAGAAATTAACTCTATCCCAGCTGAAATTAGGACAGCATAGAAAATAGATTGGATAGTAGAGTATATTTTAAATAATTTTATAGAGCCTGCTATGACAATATTTCAACATTCCTTATGAGATTTTGGGGCTGAAGAAAGCTACAGGCACAAAACTAAAAGAGATCTTTGATGTGGCTGCAGTGAGAGAGAATTCTGAATCCAGGTGACAGTAGCAAGTTGTTGCCCTAACCAGTGAACAGGGCCTCCTTTCCTGTGCTACTATTGCGGTGGCTAAGTCCACATTACACCCCCGGTGTTACTACAAAGTGGTCTCTCCCCACACCACTGTGCTAGAAAGTTCTCCCATTACCAGGACCCCNGACCTCAGCTGAAGTCCCTGAAACAGTGTCCTCTGGGGAGCAAAAGCCCCGAGGAGTCACCATTCGGAAACAGCAAGACCCCAACAGGAGATGTAAATTCCATTAGACCTGCCTGGAAGGACAGCCAATACCTCTCTCAGCACAAGAGAGCTGGCTGAAGAACGGAGAACCATCCACTGAGAATTTTTCTTTTACCCGGGAGCTGGGAGCCAGAGGGTTTGGCAGGGCTCAGTGCCAGCCAGACATGCGGTGCGAGCGGGGACGCCAGAGCGAGGGCTCAGCAGCAGCTTCGGAGTCAGAGAAACCCAGAGAAACTCGTGGGTGAATGAAGCTCGGGAAAGCTCTTTCGGGTCCCTTTTCACCTTTCTTTTACTAGCTTTTTTGTCTCTCGGTGGCTGGGTGAGGTTTTTGGGGAAAGATGTGTATGAAATTCTCAATTCCCCAATGAGAGGTTTTTATCCAAGTTAAAAATACCCTAAAAGCAACAAAAATGTGGTTTTCTAAGGGACTCTCAGAATGCTGTATGGGGTGGATTTTCTATTATTTCCCTAATGTTACAGTTGACTCAGTTAAGAATCCAGCCTTCTGGGACTGGGTTATCGAGAGCCTGGTGTTTCTGAGACAAGGCAGGGACGAGTCAGTTAAGAAATTTTTTACGTTGGCAGTTTCAGTTTCTGAAGTGGTCTCAGAATCAGAGAATGAGGCTACGATGACTGAAAATGCAGATTCCCAGGCGGAAGACACTCCTCCCCGTCCTGCAGCGCTTCCCGCTCACGGACAGCGTGGCCGAGCGTGGCTGCTGCCGTGCCAGGGCACGTCCCCTCCACCNCGCGAGTCCACTGAATAGTGGTGGCAGCCTAGCCTGCCCCGCCACGGCGCCTTCCCCGATTCCCAGTTTGCGCACGCCTGCCCCAGCCCCACACCACAAAGATGGCACGGGCCGCATGCCCGGCTCCGGCACCTCGTCTTCCCCTCTGCTATGGGTTCTCCTGCCCCTGCCCCAAACAACGGAGGCCACGTGTCAGCGGCGGCCCCTCAAGGTGGCAGAGACCACGTGGTCCCCCGCGGTCCCCCACCACCTGTCCCCGCACATGTCAGCGCACCGGGCCCCTCCCCTGTGTCCATGGGTGTAACCTGGCCGGGACCCTCCCACTTCACCGGGAATCCCTTCCTTGTGACAGACCCCGCCCCCACGGGGAATCCCTTTGGTGTCCCCAAGGGTGGGGCTGTGGGTGGGGCTCCACCCCCAGCCCCACCCTCTCCATTGGC
>VYXC01012087.1:2368170-2430441 GCA_013397175.1 Platysteira castanea | reverse complement strand
TGAGACTTTTGGATTATCACCTGAAGAAGAGGAAGAGCAATTGACATGTGCCGAGGAAGCCCCACCATGTAACGAGCTACCAGAGACTGAGAGACGATATGCCCTCTTCACTGGTGGTTCCTGCCGAATTGTAGGTGCTAGCTGGAAAAGGAAAGCTGCTGTATGGAGCCCCACGTGACAAGCTGCACAAGCTACTGAGGGAGAGGGTGGATCGAGCCAACTTGCTGAACTCAAAGCTGTCCAATTAGCCCTGAACATTGCTAAAAGAGAGAAGTAGCCAAAACTCTACCTTTACACTGATTCATGGATGGTAGCCAATGCCCTCTGGGGTTGGCCGGAAAGGTGGAAAAAGGCCAACTGGCAGCATAGGGGAAAACCAATCTGGGCTGCTGATGAGTGGAAAGATATTGCTGCTCAGGTAAATAAGCTTCCTGTGAAAGTCCATCATGTAGATGCCCATGTTCCCAAGAGTAGGGCTAATCAAGAACATCGTAACAAAGAACGGGTAGGTCAGGCTGCAAAAATAGAGGTGTCCCAGATAGACTTGGATTGGACAGTTGTTCTTAGCTTGATGGGCCCATGATGCCTCAGGCCATCAGGGCAGAGATGCCGATTATAAATGGGCACAAGAGTGAGGGGTGGATCTAACTATGGACGATATCTCCCAGGTTATCCATGACTGTGAGACATGCGCTGCTATCAAACAGGCCAAGCAGGTGAAGCCTCTGTGGTGGACAATGGTCGAAGTACAGGTATGGGGAAGCCTGGCAAATTGGCTACATCACTCTTCCCCAAACCCACCAAAGCAAGCGCTACATGCTGACCATGGTGGAAGCAACCACTGGNATTTTTTGATTCTTTTGTTTCTGCTTATAGATAAGAATTGAGCTGTAACTAAGCTAGTTATGTAGTGATAAATTGTATACATACCTTTAGAAGATGTCCATAGGTATGATGTGGAATTTCCTGTTGGCAAATGGGATTCTTTTGTCAATCAAGAAAAAAATCTATTAATTGCTTCTAGTACTAGAAAATTCCCACCTAAATAGCAGTAAAAATGAGTAATAGCATTCTGACTATTTCAATGATTTTGAAATACGTGATACTGAAATACTTTGAAAGCAATAATTTGTATTTATCTTAGTGTTCATATTTGTATTCATATTTACATGCATATTTAAATTTGTGTTTGTATTTACTTCTGTTCTTCTCTACATTAATTCTTCTGGCAGCCTTTTCTATGATAATGTGTTAAAGATGTCTTTTTAAAAATGTATATTAATTATATGTAAGTTTCTTCTCTCTTGCATTTCATAATTTCCCCATTGTCCTATCCCCATCTCCTTCATGACTCATCCCTGGTAACCTCATGGGGATATCTTCTGTTGATGGGCCAGCTGTTGACACCAGGTGGGCCAGAGTTCTTTATCTCTCCCATGATCCATCCTCCCTCCAGGGGGTATCTTCTGTTAGTGGGCCATCCAGTCTCACCGAATGACTGATAAAATTACATCATCCCATTGTGGGATGCTCTGGCCAGAGGGAGGAACCAAGCATTCCATCCTGCATATAAGCTGAGGTCTCGAACACCACAAGCAGCCTTTTCAACTGGATTCCCAGAGGAAGACCAGACCCTTCTACAGCGCCACTGGACCTTCAGAGGAAGACCAGAACGTCCTACAGGATCACTGCTTCAACAGAACCATCACTCCAAGAGGACTGCAGCCACCATTTAATTGGACTGCTACCAACCCCCTGACCGTCAGGGGGCCAGGCTGTACTCTGACTCTCTCAGTGGGTTGTGGGTTTTTTGTACTATAACATTTATTTTATTTTTCCAATTTAATAATTGTATTTCTGACTTGAAATCTCTGACTAGTTTGCTTTCAAACTAGTACACCCATATAACAAGGTGATAGTAAAAATGTAAAATCTTGCCAGATAGCTCACCAGAGGATGCTCTAAATCAGAAAGACTTGTACAATTTAGGAATGTGGGAAGTCTATTACTATCTTAAGTGTTCCATTATTAGCAGTCTGAATCATCTAGGCAAGCTAGTCTCTTTTGTGACAAAAATAACTTGCTGTTAAGGCAATAAATGTGCAAAATTTTCGTTGTTCTAGCTAATGTGCTTCTATGGGAAGATTATACATTTCAGTGGATGTTACTCTATTCCATTTATTTCCCAGAAATAGCCTGTTTTACTTTCCTCCATATACTAAAATGAATTTGCTAAGGATGGTGATCTGTCTTCAGGGCATAATGAAGGTGCAATTCTACATTGCATGGTTCTGGTCATCATAAATGAAGTGCCATAAGCATACATAATATGTGAAGAGAAAAGATGAAAAGAAGTTTTAGCATTTATCTGAATGTTTTGCACAAATTTTTCTTTGTGAAGGTACTCTGACCTGGATGGACATCATCGTCACACGGTATATGATGGGACTTTACCTCATCCTTTTGCAATAACAATTTTTGAAGACACAATATATTGGACTGACTGGAACACAAGGACAGTTGAAAAAGGAAATAAATATGATGGATCAGAAAGGACTGTTCTTGTGAATACCACACACAGACCATTTGACATCCATGTTTACCATCCATACAGACAACCATTTGGTGAGAAAACAGAATTAGATTTGGGTTTAGAGGGTCAGCTGTTATGTGGGGACTAAATGTAAAGGGTTCAGATTTTGCCTTTGCTGAGGGTAATAAAATGCAAAGAGTAAATGTAGGCATCTACTTTACATTTATAAATTGCCCTTTCTTTGAAAAGCAATGACTGGTAATGCATAATTTTAAATTAGCTTCTAAAACATCATGGCTTAATAGTATAGATTTTGGGTATATGAAATCACATACATTTCTCTCATGAAATGTCTACTTATCTAGGTTTTGGTTTTCATTTAAGGTTTCAAAACAGTGTTAGAGGAATCTATTGTAGATTGAAACCCTTATGTTCTGGAATTTACGAAGTATGGTAATATTTATTCTTCTGTTTTACCAGTTAATAATCCTTGTGGCACCAATAATGGTGGTTGTTCCCATCTTTGCCTAATAAAAGCTGGTGGTCAGGGGTTTTCCTGTGAATGCCCTGATAACTTCATGGTCATACAGTTCGGCAATACAGCCCACTGCCTTCCCATGTGCTCTAGCACCCAGTTTCTCTGTGCAGACATTGAGAGGTAAGTCCACTGCTCACAATCACTTTTCCCACGTGTTTTTAAGGATATATTTTACAGTTTAGTTTGTTAAAAAAGACATGAAATTAGGGATTCCTTCAGCTCTCACTATGAGTTTGTGACATGCTTGCTAAGAGAAAACCAGGAAAAACAGGAAGACAGGCTTACACTTTGGAAAAGTACTTCTAGACTGATTGCTTAAGTAGTACTATTTTCTTTCTGTTTTATGGCATAGCTAATGTAGCAAAGTTTGGGTGGTTAGAAACATGTACCTCCAGAAACTGTTTCTTGTTGAATTCTCAAACCTGGAACCTTCTCTTTTTTTAAAAATATCTTTTACAATGTATCTGTTTCTGCCAAATATTTGCTGTTTGCCAGTGCCCCAGGAAAGTAATTTAGCTGATGTGAGGGCACATTTCTAACTCCTTTAACTGAAACAGCAGGGGAGGGAGAGGAATGGTGGTATAAGAGCTCTCCTAGTGATGTATCACTCTAGAGCCTGTGAGGCAGGTGTGCTTATTGGTTTGCCTTTTGAAGCAGTGTTATAATGATAATCCCTAGTGAAATTCTTGTGCCAAAGTTTGGGTGAATTATTGAAATGTTACTTCATTAAAAAGACAGTTAGAGATTACCACAAATAAACAAAAAAATTAAATAATTATTTTCTGTGAACTTCCTTCTAGAGGTCCACCAATATCATCTGTTTATCGTCTGTTTCTGGTGACAGTATTCTGGCATATTTTGTTAGCATTTGACATATGAAATAGAAGATGTAAAATTCAAGATATTTTGGATGTTTCAAGAAATAACACTAAGACATGACTGTCTTTTGTGCTGTAAAAGGATGATTGTACATCTGTAAAGCCATATCCTCAACACAGAACACACCGTTTTCTCTTTGTAGGTGTATTCCCATCTGGTGGAAATGTGATGGACAGAGAGACTGTCGAGATGGCTCTGATGAGCCCCCAACCTGTCCGCACCGGTACTGTCCTGTGGGGCAGTTCCAGTGTAATGACGGGAACTGCACAAGTTCACATTTCTTGTGCAATACCCAGCCAGATTGCCATGACAGATCAGACGAAGATCCTGTACTCTGTGGTATGTTCCAACAAATAAATTAAAGTGTTTTGCCAGTATAAAACATGTAATCAACATATAAATTTCATAATCACTATCTCTTTTTCGAAGATGAAAAGGTGAGATAGACAGATGCAGTCTTTTCTGGTCTTGCACCAGCTGGAGCAATTCACCTCAGTGCAAGCAGGGTAAAGGAGAGCAAAAATGTACTAGATCAGAAATAAACAGTTTCTATACCTTTGAGACAGATTTGCACTGAGGTAAATTACCATCTGATGTATAAAATATTAGAAACAGGGCTCACATTGTTTTGCTCTGAGTAAAGCCAAGGTGATTTTGAAGAATCTAAGGCTTCCTAATGCCCGGGTCAGTCTAACAGGTCTGCTAATTTTCCGTCTATTCTACTGATGGGACAAAATTATTACACCCTCTGCATTACATAAAATCCAACTCATGTGACAGCAGTCTTAGTAGAAATGTAGCATTATTATCCTGGTGGAATAATGTTATCTCCTTAAAAATCTATGCTATTCCACATACTTACGTTTAATTTTAAAAAGCGTATCCTTAGTTCTCTTTTTATAAATAATGTAATTCTGGCAGTTGCAAGCTTAGTAATATAAAGCAAAGAGGAAAGCAATGTGGTTATATAACTGATAGTTTCATTGCCTTCCATTCCAAAGTGTTTCTAACAATGACAGAATTAAATGAAATGTCAATTTCAACTGAGTTTCAAATAGCTAAGATCTTAAGTGTGCCACAGGGGAGTTTAAAAAGAAGAAATGTGGCAGCTGTATAATGCACAGATTTTAATATACTGGGTGCAATAAAAATCAGTTTAGGTCTATGTAATTCTTTTTACTCATCTCGTGCATGGGAACAGAATCCTTTGGTCTAGGACGTGTATGGAAATTATACTACACTGTTTTCTCTTGAACAGTTTGACAGTGTATATAAAAGAAAGTAGTAGAGTGGAGTATGGTGAGACATAGAAATTCTGGAAGTAGAGATAAGTGTTGATTTCTGTTTTCAGAGCTACGCCAGTAGAGGCTATCCATTTGTAGGTTATGCACCTGATACTAGCATAGTCTTCTGTCATGCTTTCTGTCATGCTCATTCCTAGAGAAACAGGCTCATCAGGCAATACATACCTAAGCTGATAGCATGGCCAGATCCAAAATGCCACTTAGCTCCTCTGTGAAGTGACTGGGAGACTCTGCCTCAATCATGTTGAATGCTGCTTTTACTTCCCTCTGCTTTAGGAGAATGTAGTATATGCCTTGCTTCAAGAAAAGTGTAGAGCCTTAGGGAGCTTGTCTGAAGATGCCTGGGGAAAACATGACATGAGATGTTAGAAATGTGTACCTTAATTGCTTTCACTGGGCAAGTATATGTGATGTTTTAAATTTTTTCTGGCTTTTTTCTTTAACTGTTGGTGTAAACATAAGGGCTCAATTGATACAACAGCAGCAGACCATTTCTGTAAGTTTTAGTATCCTAACAGCTAATCTGTATTCTTTCAGCTAATCACCAGTGTGAAACTCATCAGTGGCAGTGTGCCAATAAACGATGTATCCCAGAAGCCTGGCAGTGTGATAGAGAGGATGACTGTGGTGACAACTCAGATGAAGATAGCGCTCACTGTGCCAGTAGAACCTGTCCCCCAGGCCAATTTAAATGTGACAATGGCCGCTGCATCCCACAGTCCTGGAAGTGTGATGTGGATGATGATTGCGGTGATAACTCTGATGAGCCATTCCACGAATGCAGTAAGCACATATCTGTAGTAAGATACCTACATTAGAGTGCACCAAAAGCAGAGTGAACCACATTACTTCATTTTCCTGAGATGGAAAGTTTATTGGAAAGGAGTATTTTCTGCAAGCTAATTGCGTTCATAGAGTAAAAAGTGTTAAAAAACGTAGAGACTATGTGATTATTTACTATTTACTTATTTTTGAAGGGGAGAAAGCTTATTTTTTGTTGGCCAGATTATCAGAAAGTGGCAGCATCTCACTCTGACTTTCTTGATGCTAGGATTTTCCTACATGCTCTAGCGTGTCTTTCTGAACCAATGGGTGTCTTGAAGAACTTGTGACCAAGTTTTGCCCTCTGAGGACAAGCTGCCTCCTCTGGCTCCCATGTTTGGGGCTATTGCCAGTGTTACCAGCTCTGAATAGTTTAGCAAGAAAACACAGTGAGTGTGGTTTGAACCTCTGATGGGTTTATAGCACATGCAGAATACAAGCAGCATAGACTAGAAAAGATAGTAAAATCACATACATTAATGCTTTCTCTTTTACAACACTGAAGTTAGCAGATAGCTCTTTTTAGTCAAAGTAATTGACCGTAAGTTAGAAAAGATTGGGAGAGGCAGAATAGCAAGGAGGACCGTTAATGGCTAAGTAACACAACTAATTTTGACAACTGCCTCTTTCAGTGGGACCTGCTTATCGATGTGACAATCACACACAGTTCAGCTGTAGAACCAACTACCGTTGTGTACCGTTGTGGGCAGTGTGCAATGGGAATGATGACTGTAGAGACAACAGTGATGAACAAGGCTGTGGTAAGTTTGGAGAAGGTAATTTCAACATGGCTGTGCCTAAAATACTTCTCCTATGTGCAAACACCCAGATTTTCTTCAATAATAATGTACCTGAGCATAGACTATGCTAATGTGTGCTGTTTTGTTGGCAAACTGTCTACACTGCAGAGGAGATGACTTGCAGTCCTTTTGGAGATTTCCGTTGTGACAATCATCGATGTATCCCGCTGCGCTGGAAGTGTGATGGAGATGATGACTGTGGAGATAACTCTGATGAGCACAACTGCAGTGAGTTCTTGTTTTGTCTGTAATGATGTAGTCCCACTTTTGACTTAAATATCCTTCTATTTCTTATGAGAATGACTCAGACAGCTCTCAAATGCAACCATACTTTATTTTATATGGTAGTCTGTCTTTTATTTGCTGAAATACCACACTGATATCACAAGGATGCATTCTGGTTACATAAAAACACTGATCAATCCAGTCACCACAATAACACAAATTCCTGTTTCCCACTAAGAAGTGACATTTGAATTTTGTCCTGTGTGCAAATGTAGTATTATATAGTTTCTTAAACAATGCTACTGGATATTTTTTTTTTCTGATTTGAATTAAAAGCTTCTGTATAATTCTGTGTTGAAACAAGGTCTGCAATGATTTTCCTTTTTTCTGTGTCAAGAGGGACATAGAGTGTCTACGATATTTAAAGAGTACTTGGGGGGAATGATGTTTTAACATCATTTAATTTTAAAGATTTTACCTCATTATCTGCCCACATTACTTTTGTCTGGTTCAATAAGACAGATGTGGATGTTTAACTCTACATCTGGGAAACTTTTCATATTTGTACATTCATTTTAAATGAAGGTCCTCGTGATTGCACAGAAAGTGAATACCGTTGTGACAATCTGCGCTGCATTCCTTCCCGGTGGATCTGCGACCACGATGATGACTGTGAAGACAATTCAGATGAACGAGACTGTGGTGTGTATTACCTGAATGCTACCTCTTACATGCTCACACTATTGTTTCTAATGTGATAAATTATTCTGCAAAATGATCTTTTATGGGAAGCATTTTAAAAGAGGTAATGTTCATCATGTCACTTTAGTCATTCCACCAGAAGTAGAGAATACCACAGTTTTAATAGTCTGGGATTTTCCAGTGTTTTTTAGAAGATTGTTCTCAAAAAGTAAATAGTTTATCTGTCTTTGAACAAGAAAACATTTCAGTTGTTTCTGAATCTTTTCAGAGCTGAGGACCTGCCATCCAGGTCATTTCCAGTGTCATAGTGGACATTGTGTTGCAGAGCGCTTCAGATGTGATGGAAATGCAGACTGCCTTGATTTCTCTGATGAAGCAACCTGTCGTGAGTTTCAAGCTTTGCAATTGGTGCTCATTGCGCTCATTTTCAGAAAGATTTGCACTTTTCCCTATTTTTAAGTGAGATGACTCCTTAGAGATAGAGAATTCTGCAACATTCAGTGATGTCAGTAAGAATTCAGGATAAGCATAATATTTTGAATCAGCTTTTTAATATAACAATGAGTTGCCATCTCTTACATTGATTGTAAACACATTCTTAATGGTAGGAAATTGATGTGTTTACCAAGCCCATGAGGAGATACACATGGAATGTATATCACAGCAGTTGTCTTTTAGAGCCTGAGTTATACAACATTTGGCGGTTCTTAAATGGAGGAGAAAGTGTATGAGAAGCCATTTAAAGGGCAAGGGTGTGGTTTATTTATATAGGGTGGTAAAGTAATATTTTTGGTTTTTCTTTGATTTAGTTCAGTTCCTCTCACAGCTTTTACAGAATATGAGTGGGGTTTTTTTGCTATATCAGCATGAGTACTTTTGGAATTAGATACCTTATGTGCTTCTTCAGTCATTCACGTTTGGTGCCAGTGAGGTTAATTATCTTTATTATTGAACTAGATTTGTCAGTAACAAATTCAAGTAGCATTTGTTAAATTAATTTCTTTATTTTCAAAAGCTTGTCTAACTTCTGTTGTTTCACCCTTCATTTAAACCTGAATTAAATACATTGTAGCTGCAAAGAAGTCTTCAGTCCTTGCAGCCTGTTGTTGCTGTACATCTTTGGAGCACCTCATATAGTATCTCCTATTATGGAAACAAGTGTTTTAAAAAATAATATGGGGTTGGACTGAATACTTTTCAAGCAAACATAAAATTTTTGTTGTAAATGAAAATGTCATAATAATTTTCTTTTCTTCAGCAACACGGTATCCTAATGGTACATACTGTCCACCCATGCTGTTTGAATGCAAGAACCATGTCTGTATTCAGCCGTACTGGAAATGTGATGGTGATAATGACTGTGGAGATGACTCTGATGAAGAACTTCACCTTTGCTGTAAGAGAGAGGAATTATATTAAAATGAACAGTATGCTTAATCTCTACATATGATAGCTCAATTAGAAAATAAATTGTAATTATTTGGGATGAGTGCTAAGAATTTTGCTTTATATGCAAGTTCACTTCATTCTCTGACGATGTTTCTCACTGCTTTGCAGATGTTTGTAAACCTGGTTACAAAAGTAGGGAGAAGCATATCAGAGAGATAAGGACACTATTTCACATTTTCAAGTTGGTTATCTAAAATAAGAATGTCAGTTTGAAATTAAAGATTAATTCAGATAATGTATATTGTCAAAGGTACTGAACTTTCAAAGCAATTAATGTTGTCAGGACATCAATGTAAATATGGCTGAGAAGATCTAATAATTAGGTGTTGGAGGTACTACTTAAACTGATTTTGTCAGTTATACACTTAAATAACATGATTGATTTCCAGTCAATTTATTTCATAAACAAACCTAGAAACCTCAGTGTTATGTATAGTTAAAAAAATTGCCTTTGGCTAAAGATGAGGTGGTCTTCTGATAAAAAAATGTGTATGTCCTAACATAATCACCAAAATGTGCAGAAAGTATTTTTTGTGTCTGAATGCCTCCTCACCTTTTGAAGTATACAAAACATGTAAATGTTTCAAGATAAAGTGTAATGAATAATTTGTGACCCAATGGCCTGAAGTATCAAAGTGTGACTGACTTGACCTCTGTGCTTTCAGTGGATATTGCCTGTGACTCTCCCTTTCGTTTCCGATGTGAAAACAACCGCTGTATATACAGTCATGAGCTATGCAACCAGGAGGATGACTGTGGAGATGGAAGTGACGAGAAAGAGGAACACTGTATGTTTACACAAAATTGAGCATCAAATTCAGTAATTTTGACGTGTTTCCTATTTAATAATACCAAAGAGATGTCAAAGTTTACCATAAATTATGCAAAGAAGACCTCACTATGAAATAATCTGAACTATGGCTATGGGTACTATGTATTTATAGCTCTCTGTACAAGTAGCAAAAATCAGCAAACATTAGTCTGAAAAGTAAAGAGCATGATTTTTCAAAACAATATTGTATTTTATTATGAGCACCAGCTACATTTTTTCATCTTATTATGAACTCCCCTTAAAAGGAGGAAGAAGAAAGAGTTTGTCTGTATTGTGAAATTCGGATGGGATGGCTAGCCCAGACTTTTAAAATATAGAAATGGATACTTCCTGAAGTTGTGGCGCTGTTATGCACATATTAACAGTCTTGATATTTAGGCCCAGACCCTGCAGAAGCTCTGTTAATATTCAGTAGTTTTTTGCCATCAGATACCTTACATAGTTCTCACTGACCGTGTTGTACATTTTCAAGTTTAATCATATTTTTGGTTGCTTAATAATATTATTTTCTGGCTTTATTGTACAATATTCTAAAAGTTAATAGTTTACTAATATCTCCATAATTTCTTGAAGTCTGCGGTAGATGTATGAAGATGTATTAATAAGCTTGCACTATTAAAAAGAAAGTTCAATCAACTATTAACAGGAAAAATTTTCCTTCTGTGTTTTTTATAACATAGCAGGACTTCTTTCAGTTCATGGAGATGTGACTAGAAGTCAGGATGCTACATCCTGGTTATGGTTTTAACTTTATATAGAGTTCCAAAGTACTCTTGTCATTGTTTTACCAGATGGCATCAGCTTCCCCATAAGCGATGGGGAATAGTGCTGTCTGTTGGTACTATGTAGTTTGAACTGTGACAGAGGAATGTTTCTCTTCTTGATTGTAGGTAGAGAGCCAACACCAAGACCTTGTAAAACTGAAGAATTCAAGTGCAGTAATGGAAATTGCATTCCCCTACATTATGTCTGTGACAATTACGATGACTGTGGAGACCATTTTGATGAAATGGGCTGCAGTAAGTAATAATATCAATAAAATACAAAATTACTATGCTGTTGAAATAGAATTTTCTGAAACTGAAAACAGTCCATGTTTTTTCTTGCAGAGCATACTAAGGTTTATTGGTTTTTAATTAGCCTGTGTGAATTATATTATTGTTTTTTACTAAGCCTGTTCTAGGATTATCCAAGTAGTGAGGACAATATTTTCTGTTTTCATTCTTTCATTATCTTCATTCATTTTGTTTTAATTCTCTTCTGTTTTTGTTCTTTTGTACATGTCTTTGAAAAACATGTAGATATGATACTTAGAGACATGGCTTAGTGGGTCTTGGCAGTGTTAGGTTTACAGTACAACCTGATGATCTTAAATATTTTTTCCAACTTGAATGATTCCATGATTCTGTGAAATTCAGTACTGTGAACACAGTCTTTTCTAGGCTTAGAGTATTTGTGTCTCACAAAAAAAAGTAGGTTTAACCTTGGTTTTGATCTTGTTTTGAAATGGGTTGCATTACAGAGGCAAGAACATCCATTTATTTCAACTATAATTGCAATAGACCAACCTATGGCATTATTCGTGGGCAGACTCTGAATTGATATACATTGCTCTAGCCCTGCTAAAAATAAAACTATATTGAGATGCTTCTGTTTTCCTTTTTATGGACATGACCACAGAATTCTTCAAGGACCACCAGTCCTTCTCCTGATGGCCCTCTCAGATCCTCTGTACAACTTTTAAACTATTTATTATAAATTTACTAGCATCCATTTAAATACAAAAGCTTTGACTTAAACTTTGAGATGAGAGGGTATTCCATGGAATCTCAAAAAAAAAAAAAAAAATCCTAACTGTTTATGTCAGTATGTAGACAGCTGCAGAGTGGTAATATGAGCATAAACTTGTAATTCCAATTTGTCAGGCTGTGATGGCTTCAAGTGACAGTGTGTCAAATGTTACACTGGTGATTTGCAATCCAGCAGACTTGTAAAACACAAATAACTTGGAAGCCTATAGTGCAGTCCATTTTGAAACCGCTGAGTTCTCTGTTTCAGTTACCATCCCAATGGTCTGTAGGTAATATAGCCTAATGCAATGACTTGATGAAAATATAGAAGTATAAAAACGCTATGAAACTGTGAAACAGACACATTCTGATGTCTGCGTTCTGCTCTTTGGGGATAAATGTGAATACAGATCAGATGATAATGTTTGGAGCCTTCCCAACATCAAATGCCCACTATAATGAAAATAGAGTATTTCTGTGTGTGTGTGTGTGTGTGTGTGTGTACAATGAATTTATGCTTCTTACATGTATGTGAAATTGAACTGTTTAAGCTTAATTTAATCAGCACTGGAATGTGTATGTCAAAAGGAGATAATCAGCTTATAATGTAAAGTTTTTGCTGTACATCTGTATCTTTTCCTCATGATCTGCCAGTAAGCACACTCTATCTTTTCTGTTTATATAACAGATTTGAGTTTGTATTCAAGTATTTTCTGCATATATAGAGTATGGCAGAACAAATATAATTCTATATGTACTTTCAGAAGAGTAAAATTTTTGTTATCTATTGGAGACTGACTATTATCCCTGACTTGGCTTTTCCATGATAAGAATGTTTTAAAGGGCAGTGCATTCTGTGCAATGACTTGTACTGACTTCAGTAGGCTTTAGATTAGGTTTGGCATGAACTACATGTCATCTTCCCTCTAGTTTCCAGATATTAATAATGTAGAGCCTGTGCTATGCATGATATCAATTGAGAATATTTCTTGTCCAGCTGATAAGAAAGCACTGGCTAAGAAAGAGGTATGTTGGCAAAGTTAGGCGTTAGAGTAAAATCTCTTAAATTCTGCAGTTACTGCAGATTGGTGGTAATGTAGAATGTAATTTCTGTTAAGGAAGGTGAGCTTTAATGGCTATGCCTCTTATCCTGACCCTGTTCTCTTCTTTTTAGTTGACATCTCTCTGGGCCGGTGGTTACCATTGTCTTCTAATTTTAGTTAGAAAAAAAGGAAAGGAAACTAAGTTTATCTACCTGAAAACTATTTTCAGTTGTAATAATAACCAAATTTTTATGCCTCCCCCTTATCACATAGTTTTTTGGTTATAATTGTATCATTTGATTTCTTTTGTTTTCTTTTTTTTTTCTTTCAGATCGTGGAACAGACCGAACTTGTGCAGAAAATATCTGTGAACATAACTGTACCAACCTGAATGAAGGAGGCTTTATCTGTTCCTGTAGGCCAGGGTACAAGGCCAGTGAAACTAACCGCAACTCCTGTGAAGGTATCTTTAATCTTACAAATGTCTTATCACTGATAAGTGTTCAGTGACCTGTTGCTTCATCATTCTAATGTGACCACTCATTTTCACATTCTAACAGGATTTTTATACACTTAGCAAATTCTTCCTAAAAAGTTTTGCTGCTGAGTCATGTTTTCTAACATGTATGCCTCATTTAACAAAAAATTGGCTCCACAGTTCAGACTTCTTTTAAGCTTTTGGTGGCTGTAGATATGTTTTTGCTTTACAGCATATAGGTTTTGTCATATGTTTGCAATCTAAGGGCTAGAAGTTTGATGGGGTTTTTTTTCCTTATTGAAAGAAAACTTACTGCAGGTTGTGCTCTCCTGTTCTGCTCCCAAACAGACCTACCGTAAAGGTGTGTTGTGCTGTATTTTTGCCCTGGGTTTTATGCAGATAAAATGTGGTGAGGAGTCTACTCAAAGGCCATGGTTTGTGGTCATGCAATATAGTACCTTACCAACTGCTATTTTAGTATGTTTTGATGAGAACACTTCTGCTTGCTTCTCCCAACTCTTGTGGACAATTTGTGTAGTTTTATTAAACATGATCCAAGGCCACCCCTCCCTTTCCTTCCTGCTGATATAGTTTCTGAGGACTATGTGTCTTTGCTTCAGCATTTCAAGAAAGCTTTGCTCTTGCATCTCATTTTAGCCATACTTCATCTTTTGTCTTGCCTTATTCATTTCACACAAAAATACATGATCAAAAATGCATCTCTGAAAATAAATCTGTTAAGCAGGATTGCAGTGAAGCAGTTATTGGCAATCTGTAGTTGAGACATGGTAAACAGTAGATAAGTGATGAGGAGTTCTGTTTGATAATGGTTGCTGATTTTAAGGATCGCTTATTAGGTCACTGATCTTTTAGAGTATGTGGGAAAGGTACAAACTTAGCACTTCATGGAATAAAGATAACCAGCATAGAATCATCAAGGTTGAAAGAGGCCTTTAAGGATATCCAGTCCAACTGTCAACCCAGCACCACCACTGTAACCCCTAAACCACTAAACCATCATCCAACACCAGATGCAGATGCCTCTGAAACACCTCCAGGGATGGTGATTCCACTGCCTCTGTGGGCAACCTTCTCCGATGCCTGACCACCGTAAGAGTGAAGGGTTTTTTTTTAATATCTGATCTGAATTTCCTGTATCTCATCTTAAGGCCATTTCCTCAGCTCCTCTCACTTGCAGGTGCCATAGAAGAGACCAGCCCCCACCTCACTACAGCCTCCTTTGAGGGAATTGTAGAGAGAGATGAGGTCACCCCTGAAACTCCTAAAGGTTGAACAGGAAAGAAATCAAGTTCTAGCAATCTTTTCTCTTCTTGTGTTTAGATATCAATGAGTGTGAGATCTTTGGAACATGCACCCAGGACTGCAAGAATTCCAAAGGAAGCTATGAATGTTTCTGTGCAGATGGCTTCAGATCTGTGGGTGATCAACAAGGGAAACAGTGTGCAGCTGATGGTATGTTACCTGATAGTGAGATTGATTGCCACATGTAAAGAGCAAGTGCAATATAGCAACTTAATGAATGTAATACTCTCTTTTATAAGAAGGGAATAATGAAAACCAAACCTTATTCTGTAAGATAATATTATCTGTGTGTTCTACGTATTCTATAACCAGGAATAAAAGTGCTCATCTCTGCTTCCAATTGTAAACATTAGAAATAATACCTTGATTTGGATGCCTGCCTTCTCCTGAAATTTTCTGCAAACAAAAACCTGTTGTCCTGTGGTTGTCATCAGAAGGAAATTAATGTAGCCAATTTTTGAAGTTTAGATTTTTTCAACAAAATAATGCATGAGAAAAAAAAGTTGCATTAAACTGGCATAAATCAAAGGCAGTTTGATAACAGGTTGCCATTCATTGTTCATGGACTGGTGCACACAAACAGGACTTTGGCCAATGTTTCAGATCAGTCATTGGCTTTTTATCATACCTCAGTGCAATGACTACAGTGTGTGGCAGTCCTTGAATAGGTAGAGTTGATTCAGAAAATAATAGTAATAGATCAATAATAATAAAAATAAAGAGGTGAGGAAAATAGAAAAAAGTGACAATGGAGCAGCATTATATAAAAAACAAAAACAGTACTGTATTTAGAAAAGTAGTTACACTTTAACAGCTGTAACAGATAAATGATAGAAATATGGTGTACTTAGTCAAATAGTAAAATCTTCAGAACAGAATGCCTGTGACCAAACCTACATGCTACTGGAGGTCTTGAAACCTAAAAATTATTTGTTATATGACATCTCCAGGTTACCAGTCCAGGGGTCTAATTCAGCAAATATTTACTGCTGAACGTTTGGCTGGAAATGCAAAAGTACGTTTACACCTCAGTTTCTGCCTGGCTGCCTCTATGTGCCTGTGTCAGAAATCCAATTCTTTGATACCCTTCTTCACAGGCTTTATTCAGGAAATGTCTATACACACAAAGTGTTCAAGGCTAAGTGATAGAATATGATATAACTGTAGCAGGTAACATAATGAAATTTGTTGTCCCTAAAGTTCTACTTCTATGTATGCCCAGAATTCTGCCTTACTTTGTAGTACAGCCCTTATAAATGAGGGCCAGATGGGATGTTACTAGGCTAACCCAAAATTAAACTGTGGTCAGGAGAATATTCATCTGAATATGGAGACATTAGAATTGAAAAACAATAAGGTAGGACTTGAACATGTCACGGCTTAAGAGACTGGCAATTTATTTGTACTTTCAAAATTGTTTGCTGTGCTTTTAGAGGGAAAGTGGAACCGCATAGTGTGTAGTGGCATTCTGTTTTTGAGATGTAGTGATATGCCAACAATGTAGTGTTTAAGAATTTTAAAGGAATTATCTCTGCACAAGATCCATGATGAAAGGGATAATAATATCCTCAGTGGTAAGCATTTCAATATTTATGAACTTTGCAAAACCATGAAGTTTGAATAGCGCTGAAGCTTTAGAAGTGTCTCTACATTCCCGCTCTTTCTTGTATAGATACAACTTGTGAAAATCCCATTTGGTTTTAATTAGAAGTGACTTTAATCTGTTTTTTCTAAAATGAGAGATACATGAAAATATATTCATTATTGTTTCCCAGGTAATCCTCCATTGTTGCTGCTCCCAGATAATGTGCGGATTCGAAGGTACAACATCTCATCAGAACAGTACTCTGACTATATCGATAATCAGGAGCGCATCCAGGCTCTGGATTATGACTGGGACCCTGAAGGGATAGGCCTGAGTGAGTATAGTACTCAACTGTGCAATGGTCAGTTTAAAAAGGTGCATTTCTGTATCACAGGTGTTTAATTTACACTGTAAAACAAAATCAAATTAGATCAACTGGCCGAGCCTCCATTGAATGTAGCCCCTCCCCTCTACTCATTCTCCAACATCACTGTGGTTTCTTTTAATGCTTTAATTTAATTCATCTAGATTTTGATCTGGTTTTCCTTTCATTTCAGTGTGAATTTAGCTGTAGAATTGTAGTTCTTTAGGATTATGCTGCAATAGAGGATTAATTAACCCCTTCAATTTTCTTCTGCCTCTGCCAGTTCCCAAACCTGGCTCAAGTCTTGCAAGAACTAATCCTTATACTAAGCAGGAATGGCCAGTAGACCCCTGTATTAACTTATATTTTTGCCATTTCCACAGGCCACTGTTCTGGGCCATACTTGCTCCTTAGGATTATAAGAGTCTAAATTACTCTCAAAGTCATATGTAAAGGTTTCAGAGCTAAGAACTACTCTTGAAAAGTGTAATATATATTTCTTGATAATATAGCTCAAGATGACTTTAGATGTGTATCTTGCCTGTGATGGATGACTTTAAAATTTGCACAACGTAATTTAGTTGAACAGACAACTCTTAACCTTATTCATAGATAAATGGGGCTGGTAACTTCACACAAGAGCCTCAGAAAGATAAGAATTTTCAACAAATGTAAGTAACTAGATGTTTGTCATCTTTTTTTTTAAGGCATTGTGTACTTCAGCATTCTGGGACAGGGTTCTGAGTTTGGAGCCATCAAACGTGCTTATCTCCCCACATTTGACAGCAGTAGGAACAATCCAACAAAGGAAGTTGACTTGAATCTCAAATACATAGTTAATCCTGATGGGTTAGCTGTTGACTGGGTTGGAAGGTAAGTACACTGAAGAGCTAGAAAAATGCTGTACCTTGAATGTGTCAAGTATTTGATCAGGCTGTGCAAAATCCACTTTTTTCTTCCTTATAAATTGTCTCTGAATATGTCTAGTCTGAAGATAGTTGAGAACAATATAGTCATCTGTCCTTGCCCAGACAGCAGGTTAATAGATAAAATACATGTGGCCGACTGCATCACATATTCTCTGAGGAAGGTGGCATTACTCTGCAACTGGCAGATCAACTGTGCTTCAGTAAAGTGATAGATAATACACTAGCCTTCATGTCAGATGGACTCTTCTTCAATGACTTAGGTAGGCTCCAGGCTCCAGCCTCTTTGCTGTCAGAAGGAAAGCTCCCTAGCCCACAATGGAATTTTATCTTTTATCTTTGCTCGTTCCTTGCCAACCCTGTGCTATATGAGCAATCCCAAAACAGAAGTAGCTATAAATTTTGATGAACAGATGTGTTTTCTTAGAAAATAGTTATGTTTTTGTAACTGTGTTTCAGAGTTTTTTCTCCCTTTTACTGGCTGTGGATTTTTTTAGCCTTAAACATGGTAATTTTTAAAACTTAATCATAAAAATCATGAGATTACTCCTTATGTTTACAACCTTGGAGAAGAGCTGGGACAAAGTTGGGCCTGACTCTTGGGAGTTTGATTTTTACGGTGTCATTTCATTTTGCAATATAACTTTATAAAGGCTGTGATGGACAGGCACAGCTGTAATTCATTTGGTATAATGTTGAGAGGAACCTGATGTTTGTAGATGCACACTATGAAATATAGTCAGGATTTGACAGAGGTTATGGAGATTAGTCAACCTTCTCAATGCTGTTGCCAGATTTTGGATACAAAATGCTGAGAAAAAGTGAAAAATTGTATCTTTCCTTCGAGTAGTTTGAAGCTAGATATATTAGGGTCTGGGCTAGCCCTTGCATTATTTTGCTGTTTGCTTCATGAACTGGAGGCACCTAGAAAACAAAATATCTCTGAAGGCAGAAAGGAGTGTCTGAATTTCTAATCACAAATCTATATGGTCATGAGAGCAAGCATCAAGGATATATATCACAGGCATCCTGGTGAGGCTTCAGCTTCATCTTGGTGAGCAAGGTCAGCACTCCAAACATAGTGCTGCACTAATTTCAGTACAATGTTGAAATGTATTTTAAGAAAACCACATTTCGTTATCTGCACATTATATAAAATGTTACACATGGTTTGAGACACTTAGTCTTGCTGCTCATCTGCGAAATAGGAATTACAATATTTTTTCACATTCCTAGCCCAATTAGGAGATAATTTATTCAATCAAATGCACGGTGTGATTAGTGAGTGCATAATAATGAGTCTGTTTATTATCTGAAGTAAAAAAAAAAAAAAAAAAAGGCATGATGAGAAACAAAATCCAAGGAAGGGTAGACTGAATGCCCTGTTTATTAGGACTAAAAGCATTCGCATCTGATGTGGGAACAATTTATTCATTAGTATGTCTGTCAGAAGACAAAAGTCTAGAGAGGAGCTCTGAACTAATAAGCTGGATATTTCCTGTGCTGCTGCATAAATTACATGGTAGATAAATTTTTCTTGTAATGAACCTCATCATCTTCTGGAAACGGAGTCTTAGCCACCTCTGCTGCTTAAAAGTAACAATGAAAGTTTTCAGTAGCTCTTCAATGAAGATTATTTGACAGGGACCAGAGGTAGCTGCAGAAACTTTTTCAGAGAAAAAAAACTAGTGAGCCAACAGATCACATTTGCTAAACTTACCTATATTTAGGGTCTATATATTCTATACAAGTTCAGTAATCAATGCAGGTTCATTTTATTAATTTTGTTTGAGTTTGATAGAGAGTTTCTTCTTAATTTTTTTTTTATTCCTCTTCCAAGTGTAAACTATTCACTTTTGGAATGTTTTGTGTTTTATGTAATTCAGACATCTTTACTGGACTGATTCAGGGACTAATCGCATAGAGGTGGCAAAATTAGATGGACGGTATAGAAAATGGCTTATTTTTTCTCAACTGGATCAACCAGCAGCTATTGCTGTCAATCCCAAACATGGGTGAGTACTGCAGGACTTACCAGGATTATTTCCAATGCTTTTCAAAACCAAAAAGCCCCAAAGTGGTAATTTTTTCAGGAAAGACTAAGGGAATGTTTTCTGGAACATCCCTTTAGTAACACTGCAAATTTTGTGAGTGTGGGAAAGCATTTTAGGATTAGATTTAATATGGATGCTTGTGTTGGTGGCAAGGCAAGATGATTCAAGTAAAAATCTCTTTTCTATGTTTTTATGTGCCCACCAAATTTCTCTGTTACTACTGAAACGGGGAAATAGATGGGAATGTCTCTTCACCAGCTCCAAGCAGGACAGTCGTAGCCTCCTCCACAGGAAAAAGCAATGTAAATGCACTTGTACATTCAACAGCTGGGCTTGCTGCAACTTGAATTAAATGATAGATCATCAGATACTGTGATATGTGCTTCTCTCAGTTGGAGTACAGCAGCATGGCTTCCTGAAGTGATCTGGATGCTACAGCTTTATTGTGACTGATGGATGTTATTTCGGTATTTATTTTTTGTACTTGTTCAGTGAACTCTCTGTGGTCATCCCAGTCACATCTGCAAAATATAGGCTGCTGAACAGCTTTTTTTTCCATTACTGACCTTTTCCATGAAACTCCAAAGGATAATCACAGTGACCAAATTCTGAACCATACCCGTTTCTCATTCTGTCCTTTCAGGCTCATGTATTGGACTGACTGGGGAAGGCAGCCAAAGATTGAATGTGCCTGGATGGATGGACAACAAAGACAAACTCTGGTCTCTGAAGACCTTGGCTGGCCAACTGGTCTTTCTATTGATTATTTGAACAATGATAGGATCTATTGGAGTGATTCTAAAGAAAATATAATTGAATCCATGAGACCTGATGGGACAGACAGAACCATTGTACTACATGGAGGTAAGAACATATTATGCAATTAATAGTAACCAAGACGTGTGCTAACAAGCACTTGGGCTTCTCAAGTGGGGCTACATTTGGTAGCTTTTCAAACATTAAGTCTTGGTAGTGTTTTCTCTTTTATACAGTGATCAATGGCACACCAGGCTCAGCGATGCCTGGTAACTGGACTCCCTGAGTGGAGTTTGTGACCCAAATAGGAGACAACGTGGAAAACTGGATTCTTGCTTTTTTATGTATACTATTAATCAGTATTAATCAGTGTGGACACTGTGACATGAAGAGGTCAGGCACATGACAGTATAAATGTATGACTGCATATGTTTTAAAAAGAAAGCAATGAATAATATATTTAAGCTGAAGAACAGCAGTTTTGTTACTTCTACTGGGGATTTGCTTGCTGACAGTCTCCTATTTGGTTCCTTTGAGAAGTAGGCAGTCCATATAGCCTTGATGTCTTTGAAGGCCATTTATATTGGATAGCTAAAGAACGAGGAGAAGTCTGGAAGAAAGATAAATTTGGAAGTGGAGAAAAAGTGAAAGTGCTGACTGTAAATCCATGGCTTACCCAAGTGCGCATCTATCACCAGCACAGATACAATCAATCAGGTGGGTAATCAGGATCCCAGAGAGACATTTCTTGCTAAGAAAATCAAAGCTGGTATTGATGTCCTCAAAGAGCTTAGTAACGTTTTGATAATGTGTCTATCAGTAAATGATAATATTAGCTTCTGAAAACCTAAAAATGAAATAGAGGCTGACAAGTATTTTCTGCACACCCAAAATGAAATCAGCAGTGGAACACCACACACTGGTCCTTTGAGTCTCTAAGTTTGACTGTTCTTTCTCTTTTTTCCCTCCATCATGAGGACAGTCATAATATGTATTTATCCTGGCAAAGTGCTCATCATTTAATACTTGAAGAAGTTTGTTCTTGGTGCTATATGAGCTCTCAGTAGCCACGGTATCTCCCGTAAGAATGTAAGGATGTAAGAGAAGGCAGAGGGAAGGTTTTGGTATAAATGTGCTGTGTTGACAAGATACACCACTGACTATGGAATTGCTCTGCCCTACCTCAGAAATATTTCTTCTTCAAATCTTCATCACTCTATCACTTTTTCAGTGCCTAATCCTTGTAAAGATGTCTGCAGCCACCTCTGTTTGCTGAGACCAGGAGGATACACTTGCTCATGTCCTCAAGGGACTCGATTCCTAGAAGGCAGCAGCACGGAATGTGATGCAGGTAGAATAATTTGTCAAAATGGAAATGAAAGCAACAGAAGCTTTTCTTTAGGAATACAAATGCATTACTGAATTAGAAATATGAAGGGATAAGCTAACTGATGTAATAGATGTTGGTAAGTCAGAACATCTGGCTTTTATTCTCAGCCATCACTGATTTGTGGTCACCTTGTACATTTTCTTTAATCTCTTTGCATGTCATTTGTAAAAAGGATATAGGTCTGTCACTCCAACTTGACTAGTGGTCACACTTTCCGATTTTTGTTTTGAAATTCCAGATTTTTTTCACAATGCATTTATTTCAGAACTAAGAATTTCTGACAAATTATTGTTAACAATTTTGCTTAAAATTCTGTAAAAGCTCTTACTTAATCAGTGTCATAGAAACTTAAAACAAAGCTTACAGAACTCAAGAGTGTGAACAGAGAGAACTTCTAGATAATTATCGTACTCTGGAAAACCTTTCAGGCACTAGAATTTCATGCTTAGTTGTTGCATTGCAGCAAAACCCTCACAGTGCTTCCAGGAGCACAAATCAAATAGAATTGCTCAGCCTTTACTGAGAAGAAGAAAAATACCACTGCAGGATTTCTATTTATCTCTAGCCGAGAATCTGCATTCTTAGCTTACAGTGGTGTGAGTGGTAGCCAGATGTCCTTGTACTTGTCCTTGGAACATATCTTTAATGTATTATGATTTGTAACATTATGTCTGGCATCTTTCCTATGGTTAATCTTCTCTGAATTATAGTCTTTTTGCACTGCAAGAGAAAATGTCATAACTTTTTACACTGCCTTACCTTGAAGTTATATTTTCTTAATACTTATTAGTGATTTTTCCTATTGCCACATGGTGTGAGCTGCAGAAAGAGGTGCTAGTAATATGTAATAGTCAGTGAAGGTATACAATATGTGTTTAAGTTAGGGATCAATAACAGAGTTGATTGCATTTGCTAATTGCTGCTTGTTGCTCTGGAGACACTGAATTTGATATTTGCTGAAACTGCTTTACATAAAATGTTCGGGAATTGAGAAAACTGTGCAGTCATTTGTGCAGTGACCAAACATAGCTTTTGTACATACATTTAGCTTATTTGACCCTTTGCTTATATTGCAGCTACTGAGAAACATCCTGTAAAACCTCTCAGTTTCCAGTTTTTGTACCCCACTGACTTGAAGGGAGTTTTACCTGTAAGAAACATTATAGTAGTGCATTTCCTTTACTTTTGGCTGATTACAATTTTGTGACAAAAGTACTGTGATCTGACTGATCTGTGTAAATGGACCGTCAAAGTCCATCCTCAATCTATAGCCTGTAATAATGGTTCATACCCAGGGCTTTTCCTATGTTAAGTACAGTTTTCTGACAGTGTATCCTGAGCTCTTACTGAGGGCTAGTATGATTTTTTTTCCCCACTTGATTCAATGTTCAAAGAATTCTCCTCCTGTATGTGCATTTCCGCCTATTGGTTTTCTTCACAAGTAAGTGCATTCCAACGTGGCCTTCTCTGTGCAACTTCCTGCTGGTAGAATGGAAGAGTTTGGACAAAAGAGAGAAAGCATTGCTGCTTTCTGAATGGAGAGGTTTGAAGGGTGGTATTGGGCTGTATTGCATGAACAAAAGAAAGTGAGCACACATACAGCTCTCAAGCTGACTATGCCTACACTCTACTAAGTCATTATGTTCTGAGAACGAGTTTTGCTTCAATTAATTTAAGCTGATTTGGCAGAAAAAAAATAGGCATAAGTGCAACAAACACATGTGCTGTCAACACCAAAAATTCTGAAAATTAGCCTGTGAGTTTGCATATGCAAGATCTATAGAGACAAAGAAAATGCATTATTGGTATTACTTAGTTTGTTGAGGATGTCTTGATAATGCATATATGGCTTCTGAATTTTGCAGCTATTGAATCCCCTCCCACAATGCCACCAGCTTGCAGGTGCATGAATGGAGGAACGTGCTATATAGATGAAAGCAGTCTTCCCAAATGCAAGTAAGTCAGTATGTTGTTAGGGTAGTTCTGGCTCAGACTGTGCTGATTTAGTCTCACGAAACAGTTAAACTCTTTGAAATCTGTTGGAAACACTTCAGAAGGTATCATACATCTGCAGTAGCATTTTTACAACAACTACGGAAAAACACATACATAAAAATATCAGCAAATAAGTAATGTAAATGCATCAGTTTGGGGAAAAAAAAACCCAAACGAACACCAAAACCAAAAACCCAGAAATGCAAACCTCTAAAGATTCTAATAAAATGCTATACCCAAAAATATTAACAATGGAAAAGTAACTCTCAATAAATGTAGCTTGTAACAGCCAGCAGGTGCTGCCAACACTCCACTGAAACCAGACCTTCTGACAGCACTTTTTGTTTTCACTTTTAATTCTCTGAATAAAGCAGACGTACTATATTTACATACAGTCAGTTAAATATATAATTACTGAACATGCAGTTAAGATTTCTGGGTTGTAGATAAACATTGCAGAATATAATGATAAAGCTGAGATCCTAAACTTAATAAAAGCCGTTCAGTCAGCTGTCCTTCTTACATTTACAGATGTTCTTATGGATACACTGGGAATTATTGTGAAATAGGATTTTCAAAAGGAGTCCCTCCTGGAACAAGTAAGCTTCAAGTATATGTTGCACTTGACATTTGAGCTAAAGAATGTGTAATACCTGACCATGACACCTGTTCAGGGTCAGGCTTCTATTTCTCTGGGCTCTTTTTTGCACTGAACTATGCTTGCTTGAATGTTTTCTTATTCTTCTGTCTTTGACAGCAGCAGTAGCAGTGTTGCTGACAGTCATACTAATCATAATAATTGGAGTGTTAGTGGTTGGAGGCTTTTTTAACTACAGACGAACAGGCTCCCTTCTACCAGTGCTTCCCAAACTACCAAGGTATGTTTTGAAGGCTTTCAGAGCGGGAATGTCTGTGAACTGAAAATGTATATTTGTTTCTAACTATTTCTGAAAAATCCTTTTTTTTTTGCTGTGTGCCCATTCTGGTGGAATATGGAAAGTGCAGTGTTGCACCAACTCCAGTGGATTTTTCATTCCAAGCACTACCACGGCTGATCATTATTGTGTAGTAAAGGATGATTGTAAAACTTGGTGACATTCTAAATTAACTTTTAAATGATGAGCAATATAGAAGACTTTTTACTAGATCTGAAACTACATATTCAGTTCAGAAAGACACAGAAGACCATAGTTAAATGTTTTAATTTTTTATAAAACTTTAACATGAGATGATTTGAAGAGATCTTTTAACATTGAAAGCCTGAGCTCATCTGCAATGCTGTGTTTATCTGCTAATAAGTATGGCACATGAGTAGTGAACTTCCGTTTCCAATGCCTGAGACAATGCCTACACTGCTGACAGTCATACTGTCCAGTGAAAACCAGCTTTGTGGAATGTCATCAAAAATATTTGATGTTTTAAATCAAAGGAAGATGAAGAAAAAATATTTGAAATTATTTAAATAATTTATTTAAAATATTTAAATTTCATTTGTTTTTAAAAGGATATCAGAATATGATGCTTTGAATTTTTTTAGCTTTAAGCAAATTATGTGTTTTAAAAGGCATAAAGGCACATCTTCATAGTCCTTGCACCAATTTCACAGTAATGGCTCTTAAATCAATCTGATTAAATCACTGTAATAGTAATGTGGATGAAGCTATACCTGCTTCCTCACTGAAGGCTTACGCTGAATTAATGACACTGAATGAGCCCAGATGAAGACCACTAAGATGATTAGAGGGATGGAGCAACTCTTCTGCATAGAAAGGCTGAGAGGATTGGGTTTGTTCAGCCTGGAAAAGAGGATGTTTAGGGGTGACCTAGTGGCGGTTTTCTAGTAGGTGAATGGAGTCTATAAGGAAGATGGGGAGAGACTTTTTACGAGGGCGCATAGTGACAGAGCAAGGGGAGAACAGATTCAAACTGAAAGAGAGTAAGTTTAGATTAGGTATTAAGAATTAATTCTTTGTGAGAGTGGTGAGGCACTAGAACAGGTTTCCCAGAGAAATTGTGGGTGCCCCGTCCCTGGCATTGTTCAAGGCTGGGTTGGAAGGAGCCCTGAGCAACCTGGTCTAGTGGAAGGTGTCCTTCCCAATGGCAGGGGGGTTGAAACTAGATGATCTTTAAGGTCCCTTCCAACCCTAACCATTCTATGATTCTATGATTCTAATCCCATTTATTCATGAGTCGATGTAGTTAAATTGGGGAAAATTTTTTTTGCAGGTAAATTCTGAAGGACAAAGAAGTTTTAAGAGATCTCCAAGCTACTCACTGAAATTCCCTGTTTCCTGCTTTTTTGCATGGAAACTTTCTGCATTGTCAGATAGTGAAACTTTAATGTACTGACTTGATCTTTACTGTTCAACAATGCTTGCCACATAAATTATGAGACTATGTGAAAAGGAGATGTCAGGTTTTTGTCTGTGAGGCTTGATTTGCATTTATTTCTGCCATGAATATGTCTTAGTGCTGCCATTGCTCAATCCCTCTTTAAACTGTGAACTCATACCTTTACAGTGGAGTTATCTCAAGCTATAGGTTAGCTTTAGCCTGTAGTATGGGACTTGTCCATGTACAGGAGTCATAGCTAAGATTTACTCTTTAAATTGAATCAGCTGATGCCTACAGGGCCAACTGGTAATGTGTGTACACAACACACCAGCCATAGGAAAGAATTTTGACACAAGTCAGCTCCACTGAGGACGTAAAAATGGAAAGATTGTTCCAGTTTCTGCCTTCCTTCATGTTAGGCAAATTAGACAAAATGAAACCAAAGGTTAACTGTTGAGCTGGGGGAGTTACATGCTCAGATTTCTGTGTGGGAATGTCCTGTATTTGGTTACCGGTTTCTATCTTTCACTCCTCTTATTATTTTGAGCCTGACAGTGTGCTTTCAGACCATTTCCAGTATTTTTCATGAATATCTAGTGTGTTTTTGTGGTTGTCATAAACTATACACAGATTGAACATCCACTTGTATGAAAACAGTGTCTTGTAGGTATCTTCATGATTTACATGCATAGATCTCCAGTATAGGTGTTGGTGGAATTATATTATCAAATTTCAGATGCATTTTTTAAAAAACAGTTTCAGTGAATTTGAATAACTGAGTGGATCCATGCATTTGTCTTTAAATCAACACTGAAGGGTGGTCAAAATGTAGGTAAATTTTGGGGAATTGTAATTCACTGAAATAATTTGAAGTCTACATGAGCACACAAAGGTAGTTGAGATGATTCTGAATGGGCTAACTTGGGTTAAAAAATCATTGAACTAATAAAGGAATACAACTTCTGGTGCTCTTGCTAGCTTGCAAAATTCAAAGTGATAATTATGCTTAGAAGAACAAGTGAAAAAAACCTGTAATATGAACTCTCTGTATAAACTCTTCTACTTTTTGTTTGTTTGTTTGGGGTTTTTTGTAGTTTAAGCAGTCTTGTAAAATCTAATGAAAATGGCAATGGGGTAACTTTCCGATCTGGAGCAGATGTGACTATGGACATAGGAGTCTCTGGCTTTGGGAGAGATTCTGCTATAGACAGAGCAATGCAAATGGTAAGGTTTAGTTCCCAAATAATTTTTTAAATTGTATTCGTTTAATGTAATTATTAGCTTATAGAAGCTGATGAAATTATTAGCTGTATCATATCTATAAAATGATAGTGAGATGATTAATCAGTTCTAGAAAAAGAAGTGAACAATGATTGATAGTTTCCTGAAACAGCTTTTTGTAATTTGAAGGCAAGGACAAATATGGGATGTTCTTTAAAATAATGTGACTTTTTACACATAGAACAGTTTAAAATGTATGGTTTTCAAAACCAGATGGTATGTTAGAGAATTCAGAGCCTAACCGCAGGATTCACTATTTTGTGCAACACAGTATAGATTTGACGATTTCTTAATTTATCAAGTTTAAACAAATCATGTTTTAATAGTTATGGGGATATCATGAAGTGTAACTCTACTTCATCCATGTTTTGTTATGCACATCTGAGAAATAGCAGATCCCTGTGTTTTCTATACTGTATAGATTTCCCATGGAAAATATAGTCCCGTTTACCACAAGAAATACAATGTACAAATGATTTTTACTTGTAGGAAACAAATCATGGATATGTTTGAATAGTAAGCACTTGCTGCCAGATATAAAGTAGAAACTCCCTAAACTGATGGTGAATGGATATGAAATGAAACAGCTAGAGAAGATAAGCTCCTGATAAAATAAATGGCCTTGCCTAGATGAAGAAACACGGTCTTTTTTAAAACTAGGCAGCTGGTGTAACAGAACATCCACATGAACATTTCAATAAATACTGGGGAAATAGCTTTAGGCTTGTGTATTACCCCAAATCTTTTTCATGCACTAAGAACTTGGCCGTACTTGGCATTTTCTGGCCTTACACTCACCTGCTGAGTTTCAAGCAATGCAGTTTAGACATTGCCAATAGCAGGTCTGGATCCAGACTATTTCTGCTTTATGTGGGGTTAGTTCTTCCTATGTTTTCAGAGTATTAACAAAAAATCATTATGTTCACTGAGAAAGAATTCAAAGGGTTTGGTGTACAGCAGTCAAGAACTGTGGGATGTGCCTCCTAAAATTTTAACGTCATATATATATATGAGTAAATGTTAGAGGGATATTTTTCAGTGGGGCTATTCTTAGCCAAGCTAGTTTGAGGGAGCTGACAAGAGTTTCCTGTGTTATAAAAAGCCGTGTTCTGGTAGCACAAAGCATGAATCCATGTGGCATGAAACAGTGGTTTGTGAAAATGAGGCAGGTTTAAGGAGCTAGCTGCTGTACTATTCCTGTGCTATTCCTTGCTAGTTCTGTGATGAGTCTGTGTCAAAGAGCAGGACAAGTGAGTCTGTGTGGGGTTTTGTTTTCATTATCCTTCTACCTGATGTAACTCATCTGACATAAGTAAGGGGACTTACTGCACTTACTTCTTTGTCTCAAAAAATATAGCAATCTCCTTGCTGGGGCAAAATGAGTGAATCCCATTCTTTTATATATCAGCTACTGCTTATTAATTTGTATGTCATTTTGAAGTCTCTAAATGAAAATATTTTTTTGGAGATTATTCTTCGTTTGATTTCTCTTCCCTGTTGAAGATATGATTTGTGAAAGTCATCTTTCCTCATAATAAAATACTTTGAGTCAAGTACTGAAATGTGTGGGAGGGTTTTTGTCCAGCTAGGAAATGGGGTAATATTGGAACAATCAGTAGTTCAGGCTGCTAAGTCAGGGAGTAAAAGTAAACTGATGTTATGATTTTAACAGATACTAGGTTTTGTCTAAGCCTGTGTGAAAGTAAACAGGTGTTGTTCCCCAAGATGAAGAGTTTGACTACACATTGATTTCTAGGAGTATGGAGGTGTTTATTGCATTGCAATTATTGTTGGTTTTTTTCCTCCATAGAATGAAAATTTTGCAGTGGAGTCAGGGAAACAGCCAATCACATTTGAAAATCCAATGTATACAACCAGAGATTGTGGAGCCAGCACAGCTGGTGCAGTTACAGTCGTTCGGCCAACACTTGTAAGATAAATTTAGGCTTGACTTTCACCTTTCATTTTCCCTTTTGACCTCCTTTTCTTGTTTGAAGAACGTTCATTTTCTTTCTTCTCCTACAGGTGGCAGCAGCTGGCAGTGAGGAAAATGAAAATTTTGAAAATCCTGTGTATTCCTCTGTGATATCTACTAGCCCGAAGGAAACCCCTCAGAGTACAGATGTACCTCAGGTAGGAAACAGAAATGCTCTAAGGCTGCTTGTTTTCTGCTCCAGATCAGAAAAATGGAATTGTTAGGGAAGCTGCAGTACAGTTTCAATTCTCTTTAAATAATGCCATGGACTTGGCACATCATCTGCATCAAGTCTAGCTAACTGGACCGTATTTACAAGATTTACTGTAGCCAGTCAGCAACAGTTTGGTAAGAGAAAAGCTGCACAAGCACTTAAGGCACACAATAAGGATCTATTGGGATTAAACACCCTCCTGTTCCTGGCCCATCTAGTTATTTTGAAGTGAACAGAGAGTTTCTGTTCACTGGTTGTTCTACTTCATTTTAAGGGCAGGTATTAGTCTGAAAATTGTGATGTAACTGCTGTGAATTGTCACTGCTCCCCAGCAGAAATTATTAGAACTAAGGCTTTGCTTCAGGCTTTTAACAATTACTTGTAAACCCTTGATGAATTATACCTTGATAGAAGCAGCAGTGTGTGGGGAGTTTTTTAGTTTTCTTTTTCCGCCTATGAAATAGAAGAAGAAAACACAAGAAATTACATTTTTATTTAAAACAGTGCAAACCCAGGGGGTTGTGGTATGAAAAATTGAAACAAGACATTTAGTCAATGTGCTGTCCTCATTTTTTTCTCATTTATTTGTAATTTTATCCATATTTAAAAGAACTAGCAAGGACATTTAAGACAGTTGTTCTATATTTCTTGCAGGACATTTTAACAATCAAGATCAAAGTATTGACTCATCTAGATTATTAATGGTTCATGGAAGACACATTTTTATATCTTAAAATCCATCTGAATGAGCTGATAGTGGCTTGTTTAAGGATTGTTTTCATACATTCTTCACTAAAAGTGCCTCTGATGAGTTCTGAAATGACATCTCTGTCAACCTATTGTAGTTTCACATCCCTCAATAATTTCTCATGTTGTTTTCAAGACAGTTTTTTCCTCTTTAACGTACTATGATAGGCTTCCATGAAGTACTTTAGTAATTTTTATTGCCTAGCCTTGTGTGAATACTTCTTTAGGTGAAATATCTTGGTTATCTAGCAAAAAAGAAATTTGGGTCCCATGCTTAGAATTACAACATGGTGATCTAAGAACATCTGTCTAAAATCACTGAGGTAGCAGTTGATGCAAGACATTGTAATGGCAGTTTCCAGAGAAGTTTTGAGAAAAATGTATAGAGTTCTAATAATTTTTATGTTTCAGGAATCGAAGTGGAGTTTCTTCAAGAGAAAAAAGAAACAAAACACTAATTTTGAAAACCCAATATATGCAGAGGTATTGTTTATAATATATAATTCCATTTTTCAGGTGTGCTAATGTACTACTTCAGATGTACTAATGTACTAGTGTACTACTGGACTTTGTTCTTGCTTTCATACGATAAAGATTATTGGTAGATTCTGCTGCTATGTGGAACAGCACAGAAATTCCAGTCCAGGTTAGGGCAGGACTGAAGTGGTTGTGAGAGGTTACCAAATGTCATGCACAATGAGGTGTTGAGCAGACTCAGCTCAGGCAGCACAGCTCCTCATGACTTTAAGTATTAAAGTAGAAGTTCCAGTGTATGGAGTAAGTTTCTAGTATTGTTTTCACTCAGCTGTACTATCTGAGGTGAAATTAAGTATTTAATTTTGTTACAGGTGGTGATTTGCAGAAATGATTTACACCATGACATTTGACTTTAGGAATATTTATTTAACATTTCTGAAAGTTTATGTTGGATCTATGGTGCATTAGAATGTAAGGTTTGATATTATGATTGTTGTTTCAGATGGAAAAGGAACAGCAACAGGACACAGAAAATGCTCCTACCTGTTCTCCTTCACTGCCTCCCAAGATTATTCTGAAGAGAGACCAACCACTAGCTTACACGGCAACGGAGGATACATTTAAAGACACCGCCAATCTTGTTAAAGAGGACTCTGTGGTGTAACTAGGTAACTCATTTAGGGAAAATTAGACACATCCATTTGCACATGTATTTTTTATAAACAGAAGAGCAAGGTTCACATTCAAATGCTGTATAAAAATATATACATTTCTTTGCCAGTGGCTGAAGATGTACATTGAAACTATGCCTTGTTTTTTGACAAATGCCAATTTCTATTTTTATGAACAATTATCGTGATGTACTATATGTATATCTTTGCACTGAAGCTGTCTGAAAGTAATGTTATAAATATACTGTACATTTGTAAATTTTTATAAGATTATCTTGTTCAGTGATGTTGCTAGTAGAAATTTGTATGGAATTGGTCATATATTTAGGGCTAAATTAATTATATAAATGCTTAAAACAAAAAGAAAGAACCAAACAAGGCAAACATAGGAACAATACCGATTTAGGGTCTTTAGAGTATATCTTTTATAATAGCACCTCATAAAACTTCTACTGGTGCGCTGGGCATCTTTGCCACCTATTTTATATACTACTGTATATCAAAATGGGTGTCTCTTTATCTTGTTTTAAATGAAGGATGAAAGAGGCAGTGCAGCATTATTATGCTGAATAGTTACCTGTACAAAATGTTGTTCTTACAATATTTCAACTGCCTGAGATAATTTCCTCTCAATCTAGAGGATACATACTTTTCCTCTAGGTTCCAATTAACACAATTCTATTAATAGTGTTCATATAATGACTGGATATATTTAGATTTTAGTGCCACAACTACTTAATGAGCTTTTCTCTTGCTCATCAATGGAATACCTCTGTTCTTGGCTGGAGTCTCTGGAAGAAACTTGTACTATGAAGTAGCTACATTTCTATAAGGACTTATTTCCAAACAGCAAAATATGAAAGATACTGGTTAGTTTAGAAATTCTTCAGGTTTTTTTTAATGTGAAAATTTAATTTTTTTGACTATTTATTTCCTGAGGTGGATATTAATAGAAAGGGAAACAATTTCTACTAATGCAGTCTGTGTAGGTATCTGGTTGTTCCTATAAGCTTCCATCAGAATATACTGTTGGTCTTTTTAGCTCTTCTATTGATTAGCCAAGATAGTTTCCACAACATGAACCGTTTGAGAAAACTTTGATTGCAGGAACATGTTCATCAGCATTCCTGTCTTAGCTACTCATATAAAAGATTCCTGAAATTATAATCATTGAGACTTTTGCTATTTGATTGTTTTATATCTAAATTCTGAAAATATATACTATTTCTAATTAGAATGCTTGTAATTACTTTGTAACAGACTTTGATTAGAAAAGACTACTGGAAAATGATGCTGCTGAATAAGTCTAATAAACATGTTATTTTATCACATTCGTATTCCATAATTTGTGTCAAGACTCTATGTACTTTTCTCAGTTGTGGAGACTTCAGTGCACTCTGAGGTGAAAACAGCAGTGTTTTAGATAAAGTCAAATAATAGTGCTTACTGCTTCACACAACTGTCTAAAGTTCTTCATGTAAGATGTTGTCTTGATACTGACATTGTATCTCTGTAAGTGTGAAAACTGTCCCATTACACACATTCAATAAACTGGCCCTTGGATCAGGAAGCTCTTACTATTGAGAGACTGACAATCAAGGTAATATGGACATAAGTGATCAAAACCTTATTTCAATTAACTTTCATATCTGATGTCAGAATTTGATGCTCTGATTTCTTTTTTCTTTAAGCTCATTTTGAGTTTTTTAAAAGCTTTTTTTTCTGAGTGCATTAATGTAGAAAATTCCTTAGAGTCTACAACACAGCAGACACATCTGTAACAATTTCTTTGAGATGCAGGGCGCTATTCTTAAGGAAGGGTTTCCAAGGTTTTTTAAAGGGAGAAGGCAGGGCTGACACTTCCAAAAGACTTCCCTGCATTTGCATACCACGAGAAAAAGTAGCGTCAGTTTTGGGAATAGTCTTTGTCAATTCAAAGATTTTGAACCAGTGTTGGAGAAAACTGCTAGTATGTCACCCATGTGTCAGAAATGCATACTTTCCCCCCTGTAATAATTTTAACATTTCAGATTTGGAAAAAAACAGTCCCTGGGTTACTCTGTAGATAGGTAGTATGTAGGTTTGGTTGCTTAGCGTATCTGATGGTGAAGGATTCCTAAGCTTCAACTGGGACTCCTCCTGTCAGTAACACAGTGTACCCTTCTGATTATGTAAAATTTAGGTTTTGGTACTTTGTACAACAGAAGTTTTAGATTATACCCCTAATTTCATTTTTCGCTTGAATTCTTTTTTCTTTATCAGGACAGTCTCCCCTTGAATTCTTAAATTTTGAACTCCTGTTTCAAAGAAAGCTGATTTTTAGAGATCTGCAACTATAGGGCTGAGAAATTGTACGTTTAAGTTTTTCATATACGTTCTCTTTAGAGCTGTCAGGCTAGGTAGAAAGATTTCTCTCTCTGCAGGTATTTGTTGTGAAATGAAATAAAATAAATTTATTCTTGAAGCCATTTGCTAGAGAATAGAACTTCAATGAAATACTTAAAGGTTACTAATGCTTTTTGCATTCTGGGGTTTTTTTTTGCATATTACGAACACACACACATGCCCTCTCACATACAGTGATAAAACTTCTTTTCTTATGTTTGGAGTTCTGACCTGCACATGGTGTTTTTTTAAGCTTAATTGAATTCCACATTAATGATTAATCACCAACACAGCACTTTAGCAAATAAAACCTTTACCCCTTCAATTTTAATATCTCTAGGAACACCAGTTTGAGAGCCTCTGGCTAACAGCTTAAGAGATAGAAAAAGTGTACAAGAGGCACAGGAACCTCAACTAATGTTTTGCCATTCTGAACACACTCTATACAACTGAAAAAATTTGCTATAGCATACACTAATGACCTACTTCATCTGATAAGTGAAATAATAATCCTTTTAACTTGCAAAACACACCAAGGATGAAAGAAATGTGAATGCATATTGTTTTTAGTATTTCCCCCATAAACTATACTAATATTAGGAAGAAAGTTTAAATATGCATTTCAGTACTCTGTTTGCATAGTACAGTGGAGTTCTGATTTTCCCTAGAATTGCATATCTGTAAAATTGCTTGTGTTTTATTTCTGCAGAATTGAATAATCAGATGGTCAGATACTATAACTGTAATTTCTGGAAAATGCTGTAATAGTTGGACTTTGTTGTTATTTGAATTCATGTCTTGTGTGAATAGTATTAACTAGCTTTTTAGCAGAATTTTATGAATGGACATCCTATAGAGGTATCATTTCTGAGCAGCAGCCTTCAAAAATATGCTGGATTTACAAGCCTATGTGCAAACTCAGAATTTCAGGTAAGGTGGGGTGAGGGATGGAGAAAGTGTCTTCTGAAAAGAATTTAAACAGTTTAGTAACTGGTAAATAAAAAGACATCTAGTTTTGATGGGATAAATATATATTTCTGCAGAGCTGATACTGTTTTAATACTAGACATTAATTAGAACTCCATGAACTGATTTCCCACTCTCTGCTGGAGCTGGAAATGTAATGCGCAACAGCATGTCAGACAAACAGCTTGGGGCATAGGACAGAAACAGCCAGAAGAACTTTGCATCCCATCCAGCTCTGTATCGTGTCCTGGGGTACTTTGCTACCAGGGCATGTTCTATGCATTTTATGATATTAGAAATATCATAGTCACACAGTCTTCTCATTGATGATCTTTGGGCTTTTATATCTGTAAATAAAAGAATAAACCTGATAGCATTTATATGCAACATCTCTGCGAGTGTTCCTTATATCCAAAGGTTTGGCTACAGCTTCAAGCTTGCTTTAAACTGCTGTCTCAAGTGCTGAGAGCAGTATAGCTACAGCGAAGCAGAGACCATAAGCGCTGCAACAGACTCAGAAGCCTGATAAGCAAAAACCTCCCTGGCCCATATTGTGAGCCAGATGTTCTGTACAGTATGGGTTGTGTCACACTGCACTAACTTTTCAGATATCACTAAGCCATAAATGTAGCATATGGTCATAGCAGCTCATTCCCACTGGGCATCCTACCTCTAAGTACTGAGGGACTAAGTAAGGTAGCATGACCTCATATCTCACCAATCTCATGGGTGAACTAATAGCTCAGGCCTCATCTAACAGACACATAGTTAAGACCAGTCAGCGATGGGTGCTTAATGAGTATTAATGATGTCTAGTAAATGTTCACAGAATCACAGATAGGTTGAAGTTGAAAGGCATCTCTGGCACCAAGCCCCACTACTTAAGCTGTGTCACCTAGACCAGGTTGCCCAGGACATCCCGGTTGCCCAGGCTGTCCAGATGGCTTTTGAATATCTCCAAAGATGGGAACTCTACAACCTCCCTGGGCAACCTTTGCTAGTCCTCAGTCACCCTCACTCTGAAATGTTCAGCAGGAACATTCTGTGTTTCAGTGTGTGCTCATTGCCTTGAGTCCTATCCCTGGACAACACTAAAAGCAGCTTGGCTCTGTTGTCTTTACAGCCTCAGTTCAGATATTTATACATGCTGATAATATCCCCCATGAGCTTTCATACAGTCATTTTTCTACTTACATTCAATAAAGTATTTTTCTCCGTAGGAGTCCCTGATCTCAGGAGTCAGTCTGTTCCAAAGTTTGAAGAGGTGTTTCTCAATGATATCTGAATTAACTACTTCTGTCTTAAAGAAACCATGCTCAACGATGCTTACTTTCACTCCAAAATGCTGCATCTCTATCCTAGAAGAAAAAAACCCCAATAACCTCCCTGACCACCCAATAATGACATAACTGTGAATCATAAGTAAGTTGAAAATCTGTCACATGAATATTTGAGACTTGATTCTTATCTTCATGTATCAGAATTATTTTGGGATGTTCAAATTAGCTTCATAGGAGTGTATGTGTCGTGTAAAACCAGAGCAGAAAACTGAGGGAAAAAAAGCAGTGTCAAGTAGATTCACAGCTCTCTGTGTGGTTTATGCTGGACTCATGCAAAGGGTGCAACAACCAGGAGCATCTTAGTCATGTATTGTCATACTAAAACTTTTGACTATTTCATATACGGCTGCATCATTTTAGTTTACAGCAAGAACAGATTATTAAAGTATCTGAGAAAAAGTGGAAGTGAAAAAAATTTATCAATTGGATTAGAACTTTTTTCTCTTATCTTATGGTTGAATGGCTATGGTTAAATGATTAAATGTTAATGCAATAAAGGTTAGTGTGTTTCCTCATAGTGTGGTTCCCTCTATGTAATTTTGAGTTGCAGTGCAACTCCTTTGGGGTGAAAATGGCATCTTTGTCTTGCTGGGCAACTCAAGAGACCCAGACAACTGTGTTCTACAGTGTGCAAAGGAATGGACTGCATGTACATTAGCCATTAGTTTCTATTTCTTTGGGGTATATGGTTTCTTTAAGTAAGTACTCATAATTGGTTGAAACCAGCTTTCTTAGTCATTCTGACTTAAGAAGACTTGACTCACTGGGCTGGGCCTTAGCTTTCTAGAAGAAGTACAGTGCAACTGCTTTCAGCAGAGGATGCTCAGCTTAATTTTCTGAGGTTACAAGTGCCTTTGGTAATGTGGTTGCTGTCTGGAATCACACAGCTCAGATTGTTGTGGAGAATTAGAGCAAAATATATGGGCAAGTACAACTTGCCCAAGAAACTATATGTCTGACCAGGTTATGTTGTTGATTTCCTTTCACATATGCAGTGGATTCACATGCCTGAAATCTGCACACTAACAACTTGTCTAGGATATGAAAATTTTCAAGGTGCAGTTCCTTGCTGAGTCCCTCCATAGTACTGGAGACTGAAATCCTAAGAAAGTGACCAGTCATCTTATTTTCCTTTTCCTCTTTAGGCAAGATTTCCAGAAAGGAATCAAGATGGGCAAACATACAGTCACCCTTCCTCAGCACATCTGGAATCTGTTCTTGGATTCATGCATGTGTTTCTAGCTACTCACCGTAAGGTGTCAGAGAAAGCTTCCATGCCCCATTTGGACAGACTGTAGCCACCCCCTATGAAAGCCATGAGGCCTTTGGCATTAATTAGATTGACAACTCTTCCCTCAGCTTTTTTCAGAAGTGGCAGAAGCTTGAGTGTGATTTCAATCAGTCCCAGCAGGCTAATATCCAGGACTGAATGGAAGTCTTCAATCCTCAGCCAGTCGGTCGGTCCTACAGGTGCTGTTACTTCAGCATTGCTCACCAAGCTGAAAAGCCCTAAGAGGATTGCAAAATCATTTATTTCAGTATATGGCAATATCTTACCCTGGAGTATCATGTGTGCATTGGGAACCAAGGACACAGTCTGCAAAAACTTCAGTGAGATGAATACAGTTATCTGGGATTTGCTTGGATGATCTGCTTTGTACACCTGGTAAAAGTTGCTGAAGAGCATGGGTAAAGTATTAATGGAAAACTATTTTGTTTGGAGATGTGGGCCACCATACTGGGCTTTATAATCCAGATCTGCTCAAGTATGTAGGCTTCTCATATGCACTTGTATTCTCGTGAAAATCAAATAGTCTGCATAGAAGTCGAGAGACTTATTTTTCTGGTTTGGGGTCTAAAGTTCTGAACTAAATGTGTAGAATTAGTCAATGCTTCTAAAGATACTAGCTTAGCCCTATGTATTGATAATATCACTTTACTACCTTTATCAATTACTTGAGGAACTTAAGATAAATAGTGACGTTTCCAACAGGTTGCTGAGGACAGCCTGTGCCTGAGGGGAGAGGCTGAAAGTCCAGCACTCAGCCTCCATAAAGAGTCTCACATACTGAGGTGAAAGCATTAGCAGTGGTTATCCTGGCTGAGAACTTGTGGCTTTCTACAAGCTGGGAGCAAGAGCCTGCTGGAGGAGGTAAGGGATAATAATTTTGTCAAACTTGCTCTCAATCTCTGAATTCAAGAATGGTCTGGAATACTCATGATGAGGCCAAAAGCCTTTTACAAGCTTTGAGGAGAAAGCAGTGTCTTCTAGTGGTATCTCCTACTGGTAGAAGATACATGTTTTGCTGTTTTAGGTACTGAATTAATTAATAAGCCTATTGAATATTTGGTATAACTGTGTGTTACAACTGGTACAATGCTGTGGTGCCCTTTGGTAGCCTTTAGTCTGAGCTGTCAGTGCTGATAAATGTGTATTGCCACAGTTGAAATATATTTACTGTGCAGATCTTTTTAGCATCCTTTGCCAAATCCATCACTGAAGTCTCATAGGTATCCAAGGGTAAGCTCTTACCCTTTTACAGGAGTGCTCAGAGGTGTATGATAGTGGTAGTGAGAGCTACCTATGTAACAACTCCAAGAAAACTGGCTGAAATGGCAAGTCTTTAACTGTTACAGTCAGTGCAGATGTTGTGTACAATGCAAATGTCAGATTTATTCAGGTACGCAAAAATATGCTCTTCTATTTACTACAGGAAGGCTGCAGAGGCCCTGAATTAACCATTTTTACCTGAGTGGGCTGAATTTGTCAAGAAAATTTTCTGGTACCCATTAGTACCTTCCTTCCACTGACATTCTTCAACTACACCAAAAAGAGTTTTAAAAACACACCTGGGAATGATCTGGTTTTTAACAGATCACCTGTTGGTGAAAGCAATGGGAAGCATTGCTGGAGAGATTATCTCTGAACTGAGGAATGACAGAACTGAAGAGTGAATGTTTCATCAGTAACATCAAAAAATGCCTCTGCAGTGAGTGGAGAGGCAACAGAACTTTTAGCTAGACCAAGTTTGGTTAAATTGAATATTTTTCTGAGAAGTTGCCTTGTCACTTACCTTTGCCAGCTGTCTGTTCAGTCACAAACTCCACAGCCATGGCAATGCTGCTGGAGTCTGCTAAGTTCAGATTCACTGTCTTCAGCGAGAGTGAAGAGCAGGACCGTAGCTCTTGGCTTCCTTTTTCTGTGGTACATGCAGCAATGACACAAAATCCCTTTTTGTCAAGCCATTTAGCCAGTGAGTTTCCAAGTCCAGTGTCACAGCCTGTTACGAAGACATGCTTTCCATTCAGGTCTCTCACTCTGTATCTGTCTCTGATGAGCCAGTAAATGATAAGAGAAAGCATGGAAGCCAAAATTGCTATGTGCAGTGAGTCTGAAAGTGAGAGCTACAAGCAAATAAGTTAATGATGTGGAAGTGCAGTGAAGCAAATGTGTTCAGCCAACCCTCCAACTTCCTGAGACACAACTCCTGTAAGGGGCTTTGTTTCCAGTTTCAGCCCTTCCAGACCACTGTATGTTAGGGGAGAGCAGGAATAGGAGCTTTGGCACAATGCGATTAGGATCCATGAGTAATACATGCCTTGACAAAACCTTCCCTATCTTACTTTTCAATAGATTTTCACTGTTTTCAAGCTTTGCTGACCAAACTTTCTAGTCAGCCCTGTCCTTTAAGGACATTCCAGACTGAAAGGAATGACCTCATCAGTTCCGAAAGTTCTTTTTTGTGGACATTGGTCATTATTTGTGCTGATACCGGAGAAAGAAATTCCCCTGGGAAAAAGGATGATTCTCTTTGATCACTTGTATGACGCTACCCAGGCTGCTTTTCTAATCTTTAACACGGAAGCAGAGTGACCCCAAGAACAACCCAAGAGAAGGATAAGCTGCAGTGATGGATCTGATGACTAATTTCTTATGTGACTCATGTTGCGTGACAGTGAGCGATTTGCTCTCTGCCCCTTAGACAAGGTAGACTTTGGGGCAGTGCCTGAGTCTTCCATCACTTGTTGCCTGTTTAGCAGTGATACATAGCACAGCAGAACATACTATATAGGACGTGTGTTTGTACAAAGAAATGTGGAAATACATGCAGATGTTGTCATCAAAAACATTTTTTAAAAAAGGCACTGAGGAAACTCAAGGTTTCCTAACTCTGTTGGGGAGGATACTGTTTGCTTATTACAAGATGTTTTGATAAATATAGAATACAGTTCTTGCATCTAAACTATTGATAATTGCTTACTAGTTTTCTATTTGTATTTTGGTTTTTACAATCTGGCTTCTGTAAGAAAAACACCTGGGTTTGCTCTGCTTAGTGTTAGCCACTGTGTTTATGTAGCAATAACTGGCACAGGCCCTCTGTAAGACAAAAGGTTCAAGGGAATGCAGCTGAGAGGGCAGCACTGTCTGTGGAGCCTCCACTGCTCTTCTTTTCCCTGTCAGCCCTGGGCCACTGTTACTAAGTCTGCAATTCCTAACTGCCTGGTTCTTCCCGTGTGCTAGTGCTCCTTCTCTGGTAAAACAGTGATCTGAGCACCACAGTAGGTTTTGCTCCGCTGGGGCTTTCTTCCACTATGTATTCTGCTAGATGATGACATTACTGCTGGAAGGAGCCTGGGGTCCGGACCAAGAGAAACAGTTGCAGTTAAAGTTTTCTTTCAAGAAAATCCTCTGATTCCATGAATGTACAATGTTATCCAAAATGTCTCATTTGATAATTGTGAAGTTCTACAAAAGCCAAGAAAAGCCACCTGGCTTCAGTGATCGTATCGATTTTGAAATAAATGCACGGAGTGGCAAACAGTGTGTTTCCAGAGAAAATGTCAGTGTGATATTTCGAGAGTATTGATATATCTTCCTAAATATTTAATTTGGATTAATAACGTAGCCATTAAATAGCTAAAGGAAAATTCTACTTTCCATCAAAACTTTTATATTTGCCTGGCAAATCGAGAACTTGTGTATTAGAGCTTGGCTTCTCGTGCATAGGCAAGTGCCATTATATAAGCAATTGATTTTAGAGAAAAGTGGCATGACTGCATTGAGAGCCCTCTAAGATCCTTAGATGGCTGCGAAGTATAGCATCCCTCTGCTTCTCTGCACTAAAGGAAACTGAAGCACAGAGACCCCATATTGAAAGAGGATGTTACTGATTTACTCCCATAGCAAGTTTGCTTATGCCAAAGAATTTCAGGCTGGGGTGAAGTCTGGGGTCTGTATGCGCTTTGGATTCCTTCACTCATCACTGGGCAGGCAGTGCAAAACCCCAGAAGTCAGTGCTCTACAGTGGGTAAAGTGACATGCCAGGCATGCTGAGGAAGAACTGCCAACAGGAAATTTTGGCACAGTGGTTCTTCAGAATGAGCACTCACATAGCACTCAGTGGAAGGTTTAGATGTATCAGGCAGTGCACTGAAAGATCATCCAACATCTCTGCAGAGTCACCCTGCCATACCTACAAGCCCCTTAGTTTTCAGTTAATTAATTGAACAAATAGGCAGGCACAGAACATCAGATCTCTCACTCTTAGGTGAGCTATTCCTGCATGTGCAGAGCTTTGCACTTTTGTTTCATGGAAAAGGAGTGCTTTTTAGTATGCTGTGTAAATATGTCAATGTGATAATTTGGTTTGGTGGTCAACAGATAAGTTAAGATCTTTATTAATATGTCATCTGAAATGAAACACACCTCCAAACTCTCCTACACAGCATTTTGTAGGGAGGTGAATGTAGTCTGGTACAGTGCATTTTCAGCATGATTGTATCTTCTTTGCATGTCTTGCACTTCATATTTTTACCACATCATCGTAAAAGCCCCAGGGAAATAAAACCATTTAAAATCTTAGGTTACTGACCCAGTTATTGAAAATTGAAATAGGGAAAGATTCCACATGTTGGGAAGAGCATTTCTGAGCTAGCATTTTATTCGGACCTTGTAGGTGCTAAGACAAGCAACAATTGTTAAAATTACTCTAGAAGGGAAGGGACTGCATGTTCTCTTGTCTGTGCACTAGGAAACAAACGCTTAGTTCTCTTAGATATCTTGCAAATGCATATAATAGGTACTGCTCACTATGACAATAGACACAAGTTCTACTCACATTCTGGGGAGACATCTGCAAGCTCAGTCTATACCTCCAGGTGCTCATGAGTTGCCTTCACCAGTTATTTCCAGTGTCAGAACATAGAAACGGCCCAATTTGCTTTTAAACTTGTGCACCAAGGCCCGTATTTTGGTTTCAGAAAAGAAATCTCATTGTAAATTCTGTGTCTGGTGATATCTTCCTGATTGACGCACATCAGCAGGGCCCTTCTCCCTGCTATTGCTAATGATTTGTGCTGTAATCTGTCTATTTTAGGGATGTACTTGGTGTTAATCTTCTGGCTATGCTCCATGCCTGCCTTGCCTATCTATGTTGTATAAGCACTGCTGGCTATATATAGTGATTTAAAGAGCCTGGGGGACTGTCAGGACTCCTTAAGGAGAACTAATCTACTGAGCTGAAAGGACTGATCTGTGCTTTGTCTTGAAACCAGCAGGAATCTTTCTGTTGATTTAATAGAACTCGCTTCAGACCTCCCTCTTTTCTCTTGCGAGTGAGTTATTGTTGTTGTGACTTAATCTTTTAAGATATCTCTTGATGTATGAAAACTTTCAGGGATGAAATTATTTTAACTAGTAGAGCGGCAGGTTTTTGATACCAGGAACAAAACAAGTTCAACGTCTCTTAAATAAAAGCTCAAATACTACGAACTGTACAAAAGGAATCTCTACAGTTTGAATGGGCACAGATGCTAACTTATGATTTCTGGGTGGCTTGTTTACTTAGTCTTTGGCCCAGAGTCCGACGGGCACTTCTTATCCAGCTTTGAGTACTACTGCATAAACATGGCAGCAGAATTTCTTTTCCCTGTTCTTCATTCATATCTCTTCATTCCCAGTGCTGTGCAGTGCCAGGTGCTGCAGTAAGAAAGGAGGTTTGAGCAAAGATCGTTCTCAACAGCAAAATGAATGAATGATCTTTTTTTGTGAAAATTGATACTAAACTAGCTGAATGAGTAGGAAATTAAAACTGGGGAAACCAAGTAGAGTGGTAGGATGGAGCTGGAAATGATCTTGCCCACACAGTTGAGTGGACAATGGCAATGGCAAGCTGTCCCAGGCTGGCTGGTGACACCTGGTCTGGCTGGTCCCTGACGAGCTGCAGAGTTGTTAGTTCATCCTCTGCATGGTGGGCAGCTCTTCCCCGCCAGTTTCTCTCCCTTTGGCTTGGGCCCATAAATTCTTGCTTCTTTTGCCACTCTTTAATGCCACAAGCTGCAGTATTGGTTGTTACTGTACTTTCAGCACTCTTGGGGCAGTCAGGAGGTGTGTGCAGCTTGCTGGAGATGTGGGGTTTCAAGAGGTGGCTGGCAAAGAGTTCTTCTCCAGGACAAGCCTGGCAGAAGTGCCTACGTAGCCGTGTCTGGCTTGATTCCAATGATAGCCTCTACAGGGTGGTTGAAATGACCACAGAACAGCACTCCACCAGCATGCAAAGCCTGTTGTGGGGAAACATTGCTCAACTGGTGTCAGGTCAGGAGTCCTGCTATTGTGGGTAGCAATCCTTTGCCATGCAAAGGTAGGAGAGAAAAACATAAAAGGAGTTTCTCTTTCTCTACCACTGTTGGTTTTTTTTCTTAGCAAACTGCTTTTGAACTGTAGAAAGTAATTTCAGAAAGCTGAATAGAACCTGCTTAGCATCTCAGAAAACATTAAATGAGGAATTTTCCCAGTAAGTTCCCTTCTTCGCAGAGGATCCTCCAACTCTCTCAGAACACAGCATATGAGGGACCTTACCAGAAAAGAAATCACATAAGCAAAATGTGAGCTCTATACATAGAGTTTTCTGTTAGCTTGACATGAGACAGGCTTTCCTCTGCAGAAAGCAGACCTTGACTGTCTGATTTCCTATTGATTCCTTAAGTGTATTTTGTAATTAAATCCCTCATTCCTAGAAAGGAGAAATGGCCATACTTGAACCTTAACATTGGGAAAGGGAATTTGGTTCTCCAGGGAAAAGCAAGAAGCTAGAGTTATTCCTGCTGGATGGGCGAAGGTGTTGAAACGCACATTGTGCTGACTCTAACAAGCAAACCAAATCCAGGTTCTGTGGATGCAATCCCTCAGGACGTTCTGACCTTGTGGACATTATGGGTCCTCCCCCATGAGAAGTCCCTTCTAGTCCTTAAAAACATATGTCTAAATATGTTTTCACCTGCCTCATACAGCCTTGTGAGCAGGTCAGATTTTGCTTCTCATAGCAGAGCACGCCATGGTTTGCTTCTTTCCAGAAGTCACTGGCTTCTCTTGCTGGCATTTGAGAAGATGAGGCATCTGGCCCCAGGAGAGTAAATGTTAGCAGAATCTGGTTCTCCATACAGCGAGAAGTAATACATTAGGCAACTGATATTTTTTCCTGCATTTCTAATTTAAATAATGTATTTACAGCTAGTGTGCTCTGTCTCAAATCCTGTTTGTATTTTCTTACAAATGTTAACATTTGCCGTGATAGTGTCTCACAGCAGCTGATGGTTTACTTGTGGTCTGACATGGACTGAATTAAACCAGCCAAACTTTAATTTCTAAAGATAAAGACAGAGTAGGTGGTGTCATTTCACAGTTTGTTTCCCTAATCAATCCTTTTGATTGAATAATCTTGGTGGAGAAAACAGAAAAGGTTTTAGCTTTTAGAAAGCCTCTGTGTGTGTCCCTGTTTAAGACAAAATTCAGAGGAATGTCCGAGTTTGAACATCCTCTCTCAGAAGGGAGGTTACAGGCACTCCTCCCCCACCAGGTTTGGGAAAGAAATATTCCTCAGAGGAAAGTGAAAGGGAATAAACTATTTATTTAACAAACACACAGGAAAAGAATAAAAAAGACAGTGTGAAACAAGAAAGTCCAAGGATCAAAAGACAAACAGCCCCGGTTCCAACAGGCTTGCCAAGTGTCTATTAGACAGGTCCTGAAAGGCTGCTTCATCATGGACTAGCAGAAGATAGGGACTTGATTTCTATTTGATTTCTAAATAAATAAACAAACGATGATGACAGAAAAAACACATTGAGCACATTGATTATATCAGCAGATGGAAGTTCTTCTGTTTGGGAGTTCACTCAAAAACTGCATGCCAACATGAATAATTAATCTTTAACTGAGAGCTGAATAAATCTTCCTAGACCAAATACATGTGGATAGTCATATTGTAGTGTACGTGCATTTAATATTAGCTTTTCATATCACAGTATTTCAAAAATGTCAGAATGATGAGATATAATGCTACTTTGCCAGGTTTTCTCTGTGAGAAATGTATTGCTTCTTTTGACAAAAATGTCTGGTAATCGCCTCACCTTTTTGAAAATACTCCTTTCCATAATGCATTTTACTATCAGGGAGAAGCCTGCTCCAAATATCTTCTTTCTCTTTCATAGTCTTTGCTAGACTACATACTGCAGTTCTGAACAGTCTGGGTTGAATGCAACAAACCTTTGCTCCAAAAGCTTTCATATCTCTCCTGAAAAGGCAGCCCAATGATTTAATTGCTTTAGACATTATTATTATTTATACTGTTGGATTTTTTGCTGTGCTAACAATTTTATTTCTGTCTTTATATGGCACTCAGCACACAAATACTGCTAAGTTTATTCATGGTTGTGAACTTTCAGCTTGTTATCTATAAATGAAAGAGGGGTGTGAGCTCTCTAATCTGCGTCCCAGATTGAGAATGTGCAGGTACACTGCTGACAGTGTATTTCAGGTCCTAGTTCTCAATGCAATAGATCATTAGTTGTCTGACTTGTCTGAAAGACTACCTGACTGCCCAAATGCAAGTATGTACAGCCAGTTTATGTATCTTAGGAAATCCCTATTTTAGGGAAGACCTCTGGCTGATGGTGGGGTTTCTTCTGGCCCCATCTGCTATCTATCAGTCCTGTGTAAGTGTCCTGGTATCTGAAATGGCACTATATATTTTTAGGCACACAAATTGTTCCTTGTCTGTGCCACAAGAAGCCACCATGGTAGTCCCCAGAATTAGTTTGTTGTGTTTTCTAGATCTTTTTAACAACTGTGATAACTAAGAGAAAACACAGAAGAAAGCTTAGACAGATGTTACTATTATGCAATAAGTCATGGTATATATTTTCTTCTGTATGGGTGGCTGTGAGAAATGTTTAGGTGCACTTTTAATTTTGCAAAGACATCTCAGTTCCCTTGAGCAGAGCTTCCTCTGCAATAAGGCCTCTGTGCACACTAAGATGGGTTAGCTGTGAGTCTGTAAGAATACCAGTTACACTGCAATAATTCTTGAGGAAAGCTGGTGAGACCAACAAGCTTTGTACCATTTCAAAGTGGCAGAAGAAGAATTAGTCCAAAGTGGGTAATGTTTTCCAAATTTATGCCAAGTGCCAGGGTTGTAGATCAGCTGTTATTCTGCATGTACCAGTTTTTAGTTAGTACATGAGCCTTAGGAGAGGAAAAGAGCAGTCTTTTCTTGTAGTGAGTGTTACACCTTAAGCTGTCATTAAATCCTTTTGAAGGAAATTAGCCTCCACTACTTAGTGCTAGGTGACTTAGAACACTGGATACATTTACTATTTTATTGTAACATTTATAAGTCTTACTAACTTCAGTTGGTTCTCTAAATGCTCAGTATCCATCCAGTCTGCAAACACTGATGGCCCCGTAATCCTGGCATTACTGACAAGTCCCCAGAGACCTGCAGAGAAATAAAGATCAAAGTGAAGAAGCAAATTTTAACCTAATGTGTTAGATTGATTGACCTGGGAGAGACTTCACAGAAAGTCAGAGTGGTACCAAGAAGGCTGTGATGTGAAGGAATTGCTTGAGAATGTCCCTAGTATTCAGCTTTATTCTCAATGTCCAGGTTTTATTACCATGCTTTCCATCACCCTTTGCATAGTCTTTGCCCTGCTATGGCAGTTTGGGAAGGGGGTGGTGTTGGCTTGTTGTGGGAGAAAGGGCAGTAGAGGAAGACCAGATACAGCAAAGAGCAACTATAATGGGTGATAGCAAATGTGTAAGCAGTGAAGTGAAGGTAGGGAAAAAACTACTGGATTGATTTGAAAAACATTTCTGAGCCCTCAGAAACTGGGGGGAGAGGGGGAAATAAAAAAATGTAAACCAGCTTATAGAGTCAGCTCTTAGAGTTAGATGAATGAATACTTTTGCTGGTCTGACTTTACTCACAGTTTTTCAAGAGGAAAAAAAATCACTTTTAGCCTAAAAGCAAGCACAGTTCAAATAAAATCAATTTGTCGAGTTATAAGCAACCGTATGAAGAGATGAAAGGTCAAATGGAGATTGGAATTTAACAATAAGTATAAATGGTACTATGGCACATCATGATAGACTAGACTGAAGACTCAAATTTAGTAGAATTCACCCAGTAAGATCTTGGGCCTTTGCAAACTCTACTGCAGTACTGCTCCTACTGAAATCAGGTAGCACAGCAGCATCTTGTCTTGCACAACTCGTTGGGTCAGACATATGGGATTTTTCTATTTTTCAGATGGTTTTCAAGCAGTATTCCAAAACAGTTACATTCAGATTTGTTCAGTAGCATGCATATGTAATTTTGCTTTTGATATACCGAGTGATAACTTAGAAGTTGTTTATTACATGTATTCGAATTCTAAAACAAAACCACCCTTGTTAAATGGAATTTATTTAATTTGTTCCCGAGCTGGGTAACACAGCATGGGAGATGCTGAGCACTTGTGCCATAATGCAGATAAGCATGTGAGTGCAAACAGTCCCAACAAAGATTCCAGGAACTGGATTTCTGTTCTGACAATGATGTATTGATAACCCTGACTTTTTCAGCGCATTCCCAAATATTTATCTACCACTAACTAGATGTATAAAACATCCCTCTAGTGAGATCTTCTTCCATGAAAGGTAACAACACAGGCTTGTCAACTGTCAAGTAAAATAAGCTCTGAATGTGGCATGGTATTTTGAGGAAAACTCTCCTGCCTTTTTTTCCCTTTCTTGAGCAAAAATGAGAATTAGTGATATAAGAGTGAAACTGAAGCCAACAGGCAACATACTGTCAAGCAAAGCAAGCAGGACTCAGAACCTTTCCTAGTACTGTGGATACTGAAGTAATGCTACCCAGAAAAATGCTTTACTTTACTAAAACCTTTGGTTGTCAGTGCTGAACTCTCAGGAAAGAAGGGAGAAAGTACTGCCACTTTGCCTCTGGAGCAATAAATTTGCACCACTAGGCTGTGGGAGTTTGCCTGTGGTCCCTGAGCGCAGGAAGGAGGATGCAGGTTGGAACACTTCACTTGCTCAACTGAAGCTCAGGCTGTGTGGAAACATCAGTACTTCAAAATATATTTGGAAAGAGCCTGCATATCTGGAATTATATTCCGATTTACTTACTAGTGAATTTTTAAGTAATTATTGATGATGGATGAAATTATGCTTAGAGAAAAAAGTTCAGTTATACTTCTCCATGAGTGTGCTTGCCTGGGAAACCAGGAGATGCCTAATGCAATCAAGTAAAAGTAGTAGGTCTAAATAGATTTAAGGGAGTACAGAACTTTTTAGAGATTGCTTACAGACAATCCACCTCTTGCAGGGCAAGATGCAGTGAAGTTGCACTTACTATGGTCAAATTCTTGTCTGGGTAAGCTTAATTTAAAAGGAAATTGCAATCACTTGACAGAGTTTTTAAGCATAAAAATAGGAACAGGATCACTGCTTTTATTTTCTGCTTGTACATCTCCATTCTGCTCTGACATGGGAGGTTCAATGTATCTCCATTTTTACTGCAAGCCCTATGGCTGCTTATGATGCTTTACGTAAATTCATGTGCCAGTGAAATGCAGCTTTTTGTGCTGTCTGGAAGTTACCCAGCATGGTGTAAAAATTGCAGTTGAGAGATGCTAGTTTTTATTGCTTAACTTCCTCTGCAGCATCAGTAGTGAAGAAAGTATGAAGAAGTGATTAGGTAACTGCCTTCCCTGTATAGTATTTCAGAGTTCCTTTAGGCCAAGGAAATTTTTCTCTTGGCATATATATGCATGCGGAACAGACCCAGCACAGAGGCAGGCTTTCCTTCTCTTGCAAAGCTTATTAAAATCACTATTTTCTTTATAATATTCCTTACTCTGCTTGGAGTTGCCATACTCCTTTGCTAAAGCCTTTGTTTGACTGCAGCTAACTTGCAGCCTGGGTGGTCCTTGGCTGTTGCTCATCAAAACCAGGGCCAGACTTTCTTCGGAGGCTATGTAGGAACTTGCCCTCCTTGGCACAGAGGCACTGTTTTCCTGCCACTCCTGCCTGCCCACACTTACCTGTCCTGGGACTTTAGCCATGCCAGAGAGCTACACCACTGCTAAAGCTTGTCCAGGACCATGGTAGCCACCCAGGGGCCCAGGGTCAGAAACACTTTGAGAATAGTCCCTCTAGATAAGGAGGCAGAACTGTGATTAATCACACCCTACATCAGCTATAATGTATATTAATAAATCAATATAAACAAAACCGAGTTTTGGCTTGATCTGTAATCTGGTCAATAAACAGAAATATAAGCCAGTTTAGCTGGACTGAAGGAAAAGGCCTGTTTTTGCCATGGCAACAGACACCTCTACAAACAAGGCACTTACACTGATCTCTGTGAACTTTAATCAGTGGGTGGGACTTTATATCAAATTAATAAAAGTGCTGTGATTAGAAGGTTTTCAGTTAGAGTGCTTTTCACAGTCTTTTTCTATCTCCAGCCTGCCAGGGAGACTGACAGATCCAGTCTGTCTGCAGTGGTCCAACTTTGCAATGCAAAGATCTACCTACACTTTTTAAAGAGACCACAAACCCAAAATGAAAAAAACCACAAAAAACCAAAGGGGTCATCAAGAAAAAATATATTCTTCTGTGGTTTCCAGGAGGAAGAGTGACACAAGGCATTCTGTGAGAAGTCCCAAAGGCATCTGTTTGGTGTCATTCAAGAGTGATTGGGAAAGCTGAGACACAGGGGAGATGCAGGCTCACATGGACATGCCAGCTTCTGACAGGAACAGGTCAGGTGACCTGTAAGGCTGGTCGCCCAGAGCATGGGGCAGGCACTCTGAAAGATGTCATTTTGAAAGAATTTTTATTTTAACGTGTTGAATTTCCTAATTTTGATATAGCAGTTTTCATTTGTTTTTAAAATTTATAGTGTTGTTTTGTTTGTTTGAGTTTTTTAAGAAATGTTGCTATCTCTGCTATTTTTGTTTTCACAAGTATTTGGAATGGAGAAAAAATCATTGGGTTGCCAGACTTGGATAGGATCAATGGGATAAGTACATGCATGTTCTGCTTCTGATAGTTTCCAAGAGCAGATGGTGAGAGGCTAACTATAGAGAAAGGTGAGTTACTGAAGATAAGTCAGTCCCTGCTGCCTCCCTCCTGGCCTCTCTGCTGCACCCACTCCAGGCAGTATTTTCTAGTTTCAGTATAGTATATCTTTGTGACCAAGAAATGAACATATGATTTAGTGTCTCTGATCATGCTTTAGGCTGCAAAAGAGGAAATAAATTTGTTTCTTTCCTTGAGCTAGCCTCCCACCTGCAGGTGTCTGTTCCCAGCAAACAACAACTTGGACTTTTTACTTTTCATAACAAGATAAACGCACCTTCGCAGAAACAATCCATTTATGCCCCTAGGTAGTTTCCTGATTTCACTGGAAGGAAAGTGTCTGCTATTCCCCATTTCAGTATTAAGAAACATAATTTGATTGGAGGGGGAAAAAAAGTGGAAATGGATTTCTAATCAATGTAAAGATTTTTGCTTGCACTAAAAATTATATACCCAGCCATCAAAAGAGGAAGTCTTGCTCCTAAGTGTAAAACAGAAGGACACTTGCTAAAGATCTTTGGATAGGACAGTAATCTTTTTTTTTGAAGTCATGCTGTGTTGAAGGAAATAATATACATATGCATCTCATAGGATTGACATAATCCCATTTTTAACAGCATAAATCACAGTCTCCTTGATTTACTGAAGTCCCTACCCTCTATTGGTTTAGGTCAGTGGCTAATTATTCGTTCTCTGAAGGGCTGACTCTAGCAAGAAAAGCTGAGTTTTCCCTTTCCAGAACATCTGAAGGAAACAAAGTACAAGAGAACTTGAGGAGATGGAGTAGATTTGGCTAGTTTTTCCACTACCATCTGTAAAACAGGGCAAGTGACTCTGTGGGCTTTATATTCTCCCCCTTGCTTTGCACAGATGGATGATTTTTAAGCATAGATTCATTTTTATGGCTGATGTCATCAAGTCAGGTCAAAATTTATTAATCTCCAGAATTTTTTTAAGGATTATTTGAAAAAAGCAGAGGTTTACAAGGGAGTAGAACTCTTCAAAAGGGTTGAGGGAGCCTATGGTCTCAGCTCCAATTCATCACGGCCTTAATCTGCTTCCTTAGCAGTTTGAAACGGGCTCTATGCATGCTTTCTGAATGCTTAAATGAGCAAAGTCTTTAAGTGAAGTAGAAGAATTACTTCAGTGAGGATTAACTGAAGTAATTTGTGTAAAGCTAAAATTATATCGTGTTTGTCAAGCCAAGTCTTGTCGGAAGACACTGGGTGGCTTTGTGTGCAAGTGCAAACTCTGCTCAAGTACCTTGGAAATCAAAGGCATTGCACTGTCTTTGGCCACAGCTCCTGAAGGTGCTGTCAGAGGGGAATGAAATAAAGCAGAGTTCTGCTCCTCATATAATTTTTCTTCCAGCCTTTCCACTACCATGAAGGTAACTGTAATCCCCTGCACTGCAATTCTCTGGTTCTGTGCTGGGGAGGACTAAATGATTATCACTGTGATGTTATCTCCTATGGTGTTATTCTCAAGGCTGTGCTGTGTACAGTGGTATAGATGGAGATTTCTTTTTGTTAAAATAGTGGGACAAGACACAGGTTTGCACTTAGTTATGCTGTCAGTGTGAACACAGTAATGATGCTAGACAAGGAAAATTGGATTTATGGCTAGCTACGTTTAATTGTGACACACTTTTGGGCATAAGGCTTTATCACGGAAATTTTGAGAGCAGAGAAGACTTGACGAGAGCTGGCAGTCACTATGATTAAGACATTGTCTTTCTATTTTGTCCTATCATTCAGGGCCCTCTGTAGTGAGAACTGATTTCAGAGAGGAACTAAACCCTCTTTGCCATTTCCCTCTAAGATATGTGGTGATATTTTCTGAGGTCATAGCACTGTCCTCATCAGTGTCCCTTATTGAAAAATCTATGTAGGGCTTGTCTCCAGTGAGAATTCACTACTACTCAGGAGCTTCTAGGCTGTAAAATCTTAATTTCAAAGGAAAAATTGTAAAAAGTTAGTAACCGTGTGGAGAGGGGCAAGATTGGTTAGAAAACAAAGCTTTTGAGCAAGTTCTTAATCTGAATTTAGCTTAATCTCTGAACCAAATACTGTGTTATTCAGCTGATGTTCCTATGTACAGCAGGGACAACACACAATTACTGTCTGGCAAATAAAGTTGCTGATAAAATAATACTATAATAATTCTTCCCGTACATTCACTGTGAGTTGTTTTCCAGAGAACTGCCTGGTCTCCTCATGTATAGCTGTTTTCCAAATGATCTGACTTTGTTGTGAGATTGCATTAGTCCAATTTAAACACTCTATTAGATGTCAGTGAACTGAAAACATTGTGGCCGCACGGTTATTGACCCAGGTGCAAATAGCCAATGCCCAACTGAAAGATTCAGTTCTGACAAATGGGTTAAAATAATTAATAGATGCTGGAAAATGATTGGGTGCTTCACTGGCTAATTGAACAGGGTCCTTGCAGTTTGTCTATGATTCTATGATTTTTCACAGCCACGGGTGAGTAACAAATTTATCCTGTTTAATATTTCAGAGTTAACTGATGGCAATTCCTGAACTGAAAAGTACTTGCATTTTTTCCTTTGGGACAATTTAGGCTAAATGCTGCTTTTCTGTGCACAGTTATTGTTGTTTTGGGCTTTAAATTTTTTTTTAATGGGACTGTTCAAAGAACAAGACATTCAAGTCCTATTTTGAAGCAATATATGCATTTCTGCATAAATGCTATCACTTATATGTGAGGAACCTAACTTTAAAGAAACATGAAGGATAGTGCTTTCAGGGCCGATTTTAACTGGGTTTTTTCCTCCCCGCCTCCACTCCCCTTTATGTTAAAGATCTGATCGAATAAAGAGGTGATTTGAAATAGATTTCAAAGGGCTTTGGATCAGATCCTAATGTTACTTCATTTACAGGATGTGTTCCTTTGTTCACATTTTCCAAGTATTAGTTATTTAAATCTGGATTTTGAATTCCTCAAAGATTTTTGTTTCTCAAAAATTGAGCAACCATAATGTAATTGGCTAGAGTAAGATGCTATTTCACCTGAGTGCAGTTTTTGAGGTATTCTCTGCTACTAGGTTGTATTTTGTACACGCATGGGTAGATGGGATGATCTATTGCCTTCTATTTTTTTCTGATTTCTATTATCTTGATTTTAAATGCAGACATCAGCAAGAGTATTTTTCAAGATGTTCTAAGTGATCCCTGCTAAACATTTAGACCCTGAAGAAGGTTATTTTAATAATCTGATACAGCATGCTAGTCTGCTATACTAATCTATCTAATAAGCTAATGAATGATGCCTATGGAACAGGACAGTATTTGATGTGTTTAGCTTTAGAAAAAATAGGAAAAATGTTTCCTTTCAGAAATGTGGGACAGTCATAATTTTAATGGAAAAGTAACATTATTCCAGAAAATTTAGCTCTAGCAAATCTTGGCAGCTAGAATTCTTATTTGAGTCTTGCAATCATTGGGGTTTTTTCCACTTTTCCTGTTACTTAAAACTGTATCAGCATTTGGGCTTTTAAAAAATCAATTAAAAAATTGATAAACATTTGATAAAATGAAATAAGAATAATTGAACTATGCTATCTAAATGCTTAATATACTTAAAATAAGAGGTCATAAAAGATTTATACAGAAGTATAATCATGCAAATGTTGATAATTAAAGACTGGAAGAAGGTGTAGTAACTATGCCTTGGGATATATTACATTAAACAAAGGTGTGGAGGAGATGACTTTGGTTATGAAAAGGCATATTTTGGGGGTGACTTCTGCAGCACTTTCCCCTGGGTGCATCTTGGATGCCAGGCTTACCTGGCAGACTTTGCCTCACGAAAGCAGTTCTTTAACAAAAAGGTATTAACTTTGTCTTATTTCTTTTTATGTATGATACTTGCTCATCATGTCAGTGTGACTAGTTAAGAACAAAACTTTCCAGAGGAGCAGCTCTGGTAGCCAAGAGCTGCGGGAGCACAGCTGGTGGTGATGATGCAGATGTCGGTGCGGCCCTGGGGTTCCCACCGTTCTCCCTCCTTGTGCCCCAGTTGTCCGCTGCCATGGCCCTCCTGGCTGTTGCCGCTTGGGACAGCACAAGGCAGGGGCAGGTCCTGCTGCTCCCTTGTAACTGAGGCAGGATCTGTCCTGTTAATGTCTCAGCCTCTAACCTGCCCTCACAGATGTCACCCTCACAGAGGCAGTCGTTCACTTCGGCAGAGCCGTCCCTGGGGACAGGGCTGTTTGCTGGGAGCTGCCAAGCCCCTCAGGGCGGCCTCCACTCAAGGCAGGAGGCACCGAAGCCTCAGAAGCATTGTGCTCAGGGGGCAGTTGGGCACTCTCTGAGGTGTTTTTCTACTCCAGTTTCACTGAGTCAGTGACATCTGTCCTGTTATAACTTGTGCTGTAATCAGTGATATTGTCCTGGGATCATGAGAACAAAGCAGGAGTTTAACATAGTGTTGTTTTATGTTCACAGGCAAATGTATGCTGATACTCTCCCCATCCCCACACGCCATCTCTTTTCAGGACTTTTGATTGAAGTAAATAATCATCATGTCTGACCCAGTGGTTCTGCGTAGTATCAAGAGATTGGGAGAGGATAACTATGCTTTTGACTCAGATGGCAAATGTAAGAAGTTTATTTTTCAGTTACCTCCTTATGTTATAAAGCGTGTAAAATAGGTGGTGGGTTGCCTAAGTGAAGAAGATAATCTACAGAATACAAAGCAAATAGTCTGTGGAATAAATAGTGTTACCTGGTACCTGCTGTCATAGGTATGCTGCCCCCAAAACAACTTTTCTGTAAAAAACTACATATAACAATCCCTACTTATGGACTATCTTTACAGGTTAACTAACAAGTTCAAGGTATCTACATAGGTTTTTACACTCAGTACTTTGCTGTACAAGTAAAAGGCTTTTACTGAAAAAAAAAAAAGTAGAAAGTGCTGTCTTCCACAGTTTCTTCCAGCAAACACTCATATTTGCAGTCATACATATATTAGGCAGAATTCTTACTACCTAATTCTAAGTGAAGATCTGCATTCCCTCTTCTTATCAGAGCTTGTCCTCCTTTTTTCCATGTTTCCTTTTCTGTGTGCATTTTTCCTTTTCTGTGTGCATTTTTCCTTTTCTGTGTGCATTTTTCCATTTTGTTAGTCCAAATACAGCAAGAGCCAAGGAGAAACATGAAGAGAAACTGCTAAATATTTAGAATTCTGTTTGTAAGACCTGAAAAAAGCCAAAAAAAAAAAAAAGAGGATGCTAAATAGTTTTACAGATCATAAAGTACCAAGGGAAGCAAACCAGTAGCCCATAATGGAAGCTAAATTGCAATACAAATTAAGGGGATATGTCCACCTTCTGGGGCAGAAAACTGTTCATCTCTTCCAGACACTTACTTTGAACTCCCAAGTTGCTTAGACTTATCTTGCTGGTTTGAGGAGTTGGTTTTTGTCTGCTAGTTTGTTTTACACACTTGTTGCTTTTACTTGTTATGAGATTTTGGCAAAAGACTACCTGCTGGCAAAAGACTATTCTTCTTTTGACAGCTGGGGGGTTTTTTGACCTATTGAGTGAGTTTGCCTCTGATGTCTCAGTTTCCTTGGAAATACACTGTTTTCTGCTTAATCTAAGGAGCAGCTTGAACTGCTAGAACACCTTTCCCAAAGCAGATAAAGCTTTAAAACTTCACTGGGATTCTGCTGATTGATCTCATCTCCAGTGAGGTTTGTTTCAATAACCACCTTTTGTACAAATTAGTTAGGATTAGCCCTCTCTGGATCAACCCTTGAACACCACACCTGTAAGTGTTGTTAAGAGACAGATTTATTTGTGGACTTTTTGAGTGAAATTTTTCATCACTTGACTCTCACAGATCTTCTTCCTTGTGTGTTCTCATAATAGCAGTAAACACTCAAATTCTTGCCAGTGTTTTTCAGCTTTTCATTGAGTCTCTGCTTTTTTCTTCTTTTTTTTTCCAAATTGTAAAATTTCTTTCTTAAATACCTTAATTCCTCTTCCAAATTTTTTTATGGTATTCAAAGGTAACTATAGCTTTTTTCTTTCTGGGTTAATAAATTATTTTATCTTCTCTACATTCTTTATTTTTCTGTGAAAATCATATTCTGTCCTCTTTTTCTACTTTTTCAGTTCTCACAGTGTGAACTGTTATTCATCTATTTTTTTCTTTCAAATTAACGTAATTCCAAATTCTTCTCCTGCTTAAAAACTGCTGGTGCACAGGAGCTGGCCTGCAATTCCTTGCACTCTTGAATAGCATTGGTATACTATTCATTGGTATACTATTTGTATTGGTATACAAATTCATAGATTAGGGATTTTTCTCATTTGGAGAGTGCTTGTTTTGCTCTCTAAATTCATGACTAAGAGAACTTCTTCACTGGGCTCTTGTTTCTCCCATTTTCCTCCCACTAGCCATTTCCTTCATTTCTTGCAAAATACTTTGTATTACCAGCCTATAGAGGAAGCTGTCTCTAAACCTTTACTTTTCTGATAAACCTTAGAGAATTTTCCAAAAATGGTTTCAAACCACTACTGTTGTTACCTGCTGCCAAACTTCAAAAAACCAGCTGTTTTTCCTTCCTTCACAAAAGAAAGGTTTTTTAACACTAAACGATCCTTTGTAATAATAGTTCTACAAATCAGAACTTTCCTGGAAAATGTCTGGGATTCTTGGGATACATGTGCCCTTACTGAAATAATTTTTTTTTTACCATCCCCAAGTAACAGAGAGCAAAATACAACCACTAGAGTAATTGTTAACTAAAACCAAATAAAGTTATCTTATTAACCCTGAAAAGGAGATGTCATCAGCTGTTCCCTCGGTCCCAAACTCAGACTGTTTCTATCTAATATTGTGTTCTTGAGAATTGCAAAACCCTGGAGGTAATGGGAAAGTCTTCTTTCCCTGGGTAGAAAAATGATAAGAGGCAAAATTTGTGGTTGCAGTGACTTCTTTGTACCCTCTGTGAATTGTGATGCAAACTTCCTCTGGGTCTGCACTGTGAAACAGCCTGCTCAGTGGTGTGTCTCTAGATGTGAAGAAAGGAAGGCACTGCTTGAAGTGCAAACCATGGTTCTGAACTTAATGTTGAACTGGCAAATGCATCATAATTGAGCAAAGTGCACATGCTCAGTGCCCTTACGTTATCCAAATTGTGCTGTATATATAAAACTAACTCTGTATTCATTGTCATCTCAAGTGATGCACAGCAAGTATTTTCTATATCAGACCTTCTGATGACACTTCTTTGGGGCCCCTGATGACAGAAGCTGTGCTTATCATGTCTTTCACAACATCTTTCGAAAGGGGGCTAAATCCAGACCTTTTCTGGGGACTAAGGAATCGTCCTACAACTTAATTATGTCTTCTAGTGTGATTCCATTTTTCTAAACTGTGGTTCCTTAGACCATGTCCCAAGAGTAGACACCAATGTGACAAGTTCATCCTACCTCCAAGACCACAACTGGCCCTCTTCTGCAGGATCTGCAGTCTCTTAGGTTGCTGGCAGGCAAGAGTGAAGAGCTACCGCTCCTCCTTTCAGGGAGTGAGCATTAGCACAGTATCCTCAATGAGACGGTGTCCAAGATAATTAGTTGAATATTAGCAAACAGTTTGCAATGAAAATTACTTTTGGAAAATGTCCTGAATAATGTTTTTAGTGTAAACCATGGCCTGGCTACATGTATTAGTGGGAATACAATGTTTATATCTCAGGAATGATCAGGTCCCATGGAGTTCTAGAGTTTATGTTTCACATGTCTACAGAAGATTATGTACTTTAACAATAATCATTAACTACACTGTGCATTTATTTTCCCTAACAGGTAACAGCTTCAAGAAATCAGAGTAAGTCACGTTCATGATTGGAACAATCAATATTTCTAGGAATATTCAAAGAAGTTAATGTCATTGGATCAAATTGATGGAATTTTTTTTAAAGAAAAAATGTTCTCTAGCAGTTGAACTGCCTTATTTGATACAACTGAAAGAGGTAGACCAAAGCAGTCCTAGAAACCTTTAAAAACATAAATGCCAGCAATACAATCTTCCTTCTGAAAATGTTTTTGATATTCAAATTTATCTTTCTTCAGTGCTTTTAGACTGAGAAATGACTTTTTCAGGAATTTCGATTAATTTGTCTTAGGGCTTAACTATGAGATTTTAAAACAAAAGGAATTATCTCAGATATTAAGATTTAAATGTAGAATTCTGAATAGGTAAAAGTTGGGATGATTTAGAGAAGTTGACCTTCAGCTATTTTCAGAGATCTAATTGAGATTAAGAGCCTCCTCCTTCCTAGACCTTTGGACAACACTGTAGCAGACTGGACAACCTAATCCTATAATTTGAGCCAGCTCTTTCTGACACAGTGTACCCAGTCTGGGAGCTACCCCTAGAAGAGAGAAACTAGAGCATCTCTTAATTTTCCTCATTGTCAGGTTGCCTGTCTAAGAGAACACCAGACCAGTATTAGAAGTCTCCCATGCCTTTCCCCCTTAAAACCCAAATTCTGTTGGACTTTCACATGTAATACACATATGAGCTATACATACCTGAAGGAAAGCTTACTTTAGGCTTTCTAGGATCTGGTTTATGCAAACAGTTTATGACAAATATAGCTTGAATTAATTTGCTTCATTAAAAACCAAGCCAAAACAACCCACCACAAATAGAATATCCCTACTCATTCATCACTGAATGTACACAGCTGCTGATGATTCCTTGCTATGGCAACAGGACCTTTCTCTGTCTTAAAGGATTAACCAACAATTTGGGCAGTAGATTTTTGTTTACCTGAGCTCAACCCACAATCCGCATTATAGAAAAAGTGTTTTGAGGAGCTGCTTATGGAACAAAGTATACACCTTTAGAGAATTTTAACCTAACCCTCCTTCTAGTCCCTGTCTAAAATTTAAAAGAACCATAAAATTACTGGTTCCAAAGAAATCTGAAAGAAACAGCTTGTCTCTTAAAATCCTGGGCAAAATGTCTCAAGTAAGATGTAATTTCAGAGAAGTAACCAAGCAAGTAAAAGTAATAATGCAAAATCTTATCCTTTTTGCCAGAAATTTCTATGCATGTGAAGAACCTTTTATAGAGAAGAAAAGTGAAAAGTGAGTTAAGTTCAATTCTTTATACTTTGCATATAAAACAAATTAAGTACTAAAATACAAGTTTATAATTATATTTTCTGTTGTTGAAGGTCATCAAAGAAGAAAGAAAACAGTGTTCGTATTGGCTTCTTTCAGCTGGTAATGAAAGCAATGTCTATAAATATTTGATGTGTATTGTATTGTGCTGCACAATAAGTGACAATAACCAATAAGGTTGTTTTAGGGTGTAGCTGTGACTAAGCCAAACTTTTAAGGATTAAATCTTTTGGCCTGAAATCCTACCAATAAAATTCAGAGGGAATTCAATAGAACCCCTTGTCATCTTGTCACTTTGGTGTCAAAATTGTCTGTTAAATACATTATATTTAACCTACAGGTAGATATGTGGAAATGAGGTAAGATGCACAGCAGGGATCTAGGTGACCTTGATTTATTCTTTTTTCTGCCAAAACTTTGCTGTGTAATATTTGGCAGATAATTTGGCTCCCTCATAATTGCTCCATGGGTTTTGAAAATTTGGTAGCAATGGAAACTTATGGATGCACAATACCACATGGTATGAGTTACATCTGGCCTTTGATGTAATTCTATAGGGTGCCTCTAAATTTTAAAATTAATGTAGTCAGGAGTTGTCCAACCCAGCAGTATGCTAAGAGGTCTTATTACTTCTGTTTTGCACATAGTTGAGGCAGTTAGCCTGTAATGTATCCAAACTAGTATGGTCCTGACTGCAGTGCTGGGCTAGTGCAGTAACATCCCTGGCACTGTACCTGGCTCAATCTCTCAGCTCCTGGTTAAGTGGAGAGAGCTGTCCCCACAGAGGGCAAGCAGAGAGTTTTGAATTCTGTAGCCTGTTTTGCACAGATATTTAACTCCTAAAATGCAGTTGATAAACACAGTTTGCCTCAGATGTGCTGAGAGATCAGATATCACATATCTGTGCATTTTCTCTGTGCTTTTTTTAAATCTGGGGAATTCCTAGACTTTTTATGAGCAAGGTTTGTAAAACAGTGATAGTGTTACAGTTTTCTTCTGACTTTTTTCTTTTCTTTTTTGTAGAAGAACCTTTTATTTATTTTTTTTTGTGTGTTAACTGGTTTTCCCTTTATTTTGTCTTTGTCCTAATGTCCCTGTCCATATGTGCTGTAAATTCCCACCCTTTATTCTCTTAAACACATTATATAGCACCTACAGAACCTGGACAGGTTCTTCAGCAGGCTATGATTCCTCTTGACACTCCTGTTTCAAAATGTATAGCATTTGATACTGATATTCTATATGGACAGTTTAATCTATGTATTTGTACCTGACTTCACCCTGAGAATCAGACTTCATACAATCACGCAAAGGTAACTTAAATCACTGTATCTTTGCTGAGCTTCCTGTGTGAAAGCTCTTTTCTATACATTGCTCCCAGATTAAGAGTCAATGCACAACTGCCTGGCTCAGCCAATGCATTTTAGAATATTATCTATGAGAAATTGCTCTGAGATATTTAATTGGTTTTCTACCACAGCACCTCAGACTTTTGAGAAATTGGCTAACTCTATTCAGAGGCTTCACATAATGCCCTATGGCTTTTTCCTCCCTTTGCTTTCTCTCTGTCCCCACAGCAAATCTGCAAAACAGACTATATATATGAATTATAGTTACTGTTCTTAGTCTCTTAGCTAGTTTCTGGAATGATGATAACGTGGAATGATATTGAGCTATTAATGTTATATGATAATAGGTTCATTCACATGTTAAAAGGAAGCTCATAATAATTTATGAGGCTGTAATCACAGATGTAATTAGATTAGACTGGACATAGAGATTTGTCTTCTTTCTATATTGAAGATAATTCTGAAATGTAAAGAGAATGTTTTTTTATTTGATCCACCTAATTAATGATTGGTCATTATACAACCAGTATGAAGACTGCCTCTCAGCAGAGACCACATTTTTTTCTTCCCTCTTTAGTTTCGATTTTCATCATCTAAGGAGATTTTAATGATGGCTGCTGGTAGTTTATGTGCTATTGTTCATGGAGTAGCCCAACCAGCTGTGTTGCTTGTGTTTGGTGCAATGGCAGACACATTTATTGAATATGACATTGAAATGCAAGAGCTTAAAGACCCAAACAAGACATGTGTAAATAACACCATAGTGTGGATTAATGGTACTATTCATCAGAATGAAAAGAATGCTACAATAAGATGTGGGTAAGTAATGGATGTATTTGTTTCTTTCCCATTGAATTATAGCTTGTCAGAGAATGCATTGCTATTGCAGGTCTTGTTCAGCCTCTAAATCTTACATTTTCTATTCATAAGGTAGGAAAGAGGCATGGTTCTTGTTACATAGTCCTGTTTCTGACCTGGAGATACTATTTGGTGGGACAGAAGGTCAGCTTGGACCTTGGTCTTTCAGTTGTAATTGTCAGCAAGGATATTCTTTGATTATGATTGTTCTGATAACATATATATATGTTACATATCTAAGTTCATTAATCTATTTTCTCTGATTACACTGTAGGTAATAATGACTTCTGGT
>VYXC01012087.1:2304441-2361423 GCA_013397175.1 Platysteira castanea | reverse complement strand
TTTTTTTTTTTTTCCTTTTTTCAGGCTGCTGGACATTGAACACGAAATGACCAAGTTTGCAGGATACTATGCAGGAATTGGTTGTGCCATACTCGTGTTAGGATACCTCCAGGTTAGTATTTTGTTTTCTGTTTTAATTTCAAAGTTTAAATCACTAAATAATTAGGTTTATAATAATTATGTTAGTTTTAACTGCTTTGCTACTTGTTTGAGCAGAACAGATGCTTTCAGTTCTCATTCTATTGCTGAAATATGTTAACTCTGGCAGTCTGAGAGCTCCTTGGATTTGTGCATGCATATCTTTGTAAAAGGATGAATTTTACCCACACCACAAGCAATACTTGCTCAAGTGTGGCTACTACGGAATCCACATGCCCTACAAAAATAACAGCTGAAGGGCATGCAGATTCCCAGTAGGCATCTCAATTGTGTTGAGCCCTGTTTGTATTACAGAGCAATACTTATGTAAAACTAATGTTGGAGAAGAATCGTACCCTACGTATTCTGTAGTAATTGTTCAGTCCTTATGACTGAAGTGAGTCAAAAGCTTGGACAATTCCTGCATAGTCTGCTGAAGGGCCCATGGCTTTTGAAGCTTTTTTTAATCACAAAAATCACTTGTCAGTCTCCTCCCTGAAAACTATCCAAAGGTTTTGCTGAGGTAGGATGGCTGCCATCCCTGTATTACTTACAGTTGGGGATGGAAACAATTTTGTCCATATGGCATTCACTTAATGGCATAAGTAATTTAACTTGCCTCTTCTCTCATCCTATCAGATCTGAGACAAATGCTTGATCCAGAGGCTATATAAAGGTATTAGATTATTTAGATATCAAAACAACTGTTATGTCTGTGTAGCCAGAACATATTTTACCTGAATGGTGATTTTATCAATAACCTTTCCCATTCTAGCCAAGTTGTTTTTTCTGATTTGCTGGGAGTAGAAAGACTTTTTACTGCAATTTATCAGCTGTTTTGTGCTTTTCCCAGATCTGCTTTTGGGTTATGTCTGCAGCTCGTCAGATACAGAAAATCAGGAAAGCTTATTTCAGGAAAATAATGCGAATGGATATAGGCTGGTTTGACTGTACATCTGTAGGAGAACTGAACACCCGAATTTCTGAGTAAGTAATGTAAAAAACCTATATGCTGCAGAAAACATTTTGCAATTCCTTCCAAACTCTGCAGATTGCCAGTAATCAGGCATTTGACGAACACCTTTTAGTAGAAATACAGCTTGCGGGAGCAGCAACCAGACTGATTAGCTCCCTCATCTTTGAACTAAGTACCATAACTGTTAAACCACAATTATTTCCCTTTCGTGCCTTGTCTGTCAGTAAATGTGTGTGTGGGAATTGGACTGGTTTTGGAGTGGGGGTTTTTTTCCAGTTTTTCCTCTCCTCTTTTCTCCTTTTCTGCCCAGTCCTTTCAGAGTGATCTATAATTTGGCTGCCAGTGCATGCTCCCCGAGTCTGGAGATGTTAATTTGAACCCTCTCTTAACTCCCAGAAAGGAAAATTACATTAGGGGCACATTTTACTTTTGTTAGCTTTTAGAAGGAAGGAGTGACCCTTGCTTAATTTTCTGTTAAAAAAGATACAAGCAGGCAACTGTGGGGCAAATATGCTGACCATAGATGGCTTCCTGTTCACAGTCGTGCCTGCGTAGTAGTCACATATGCAGAAGATTTTTCTGTAGCTGGAAGGGATTTTATTTTACTCATTGGTTTCTATTACTTTCTGTGGTGTTCTTTTTATGAAGAATAAATGGCAAGCTTCAGTCATTGGGAAGAATTTCTTTGGAAAAGTAGAAATTAATCATGTATTTGTCTAAGAAATAACACTTAGTTCCCTTGTTTTTGTACAAGATTGTCCTGTGCCTACAAAAGCTTCCTGACTGCAAAAAACATTCGCCAGAAGAAATATAAACATGTTCTTTTATTCAACACTCTTACAACAAAGGATTGTAATTTCACTTGATTTATCAATAAGCTTACAACTTTGCACTTTAAATCTCAAGGCCACTTGCTACAATTTATTCCAGGAGTTCCCAGTAGTTCTAATCTCAGAGGTGATGTAGTAGCCAAGAGTGACCAAAGTATAATCATTATTTTATTTTAAGACAGTTTTTCTGTGCTGACAATGCCTAAGAGAGAACAAATGAGCTCTGAAGCTGCCCTAGGGCCAAATGATGCCAACTGCTGCACCATCGTCCTCCATATGATAGAACTGTAATGTTTTCTCACTGTCTCTGGTCATCAAGTAGCCCTCGATCTTCCCACTCTCCCTCTCATTTAGAGAAAAAAGTACCTGGTATAGAGAAGAGAGGAACTGAGAGCTGGTGGAAGGTGGAAGTAGAAGAGAGTTAGAGCCCTCCTCCCTTTTCCTGCCCCTTCAGCAGGCCAGTATGGTACATTCTCAATGCCCCATGACGTAAGGAATGCTATATCAGCGATCCTGTTTTTCCTTTATCACATAGCTGCATCCTCATCCTCAGCTGGGGCATGGTAGTAAGAGCCAGCTAGTGAATGAGTTTGCTGCCAGGACAAGTTTTCCTGAGAAAGTCCAGTATCTTCTCTGCAGTACTCATACCTAAAAGCCTTCTCTGTTGCAAAGGCATCAGATTTTCCCACTGTAGTCCAGGGTCTTTGTACGGGGTGATGGTGAAAGAATAGGGATGAAGGAAGGGCCCTCTCCAGTGAAAAGCAACTAACCCAAATATGGCCAAGACCTGCAACACAAACAAAAATTATGCTCACCAGTCTTCTGTTGATTTTTCTTGTTGTTGTTGTTGTATTCCAGTGATGTTAATAAAATTAATGAGGCTATTGCTGACCAAGTAGCAATCTTCATCCAGCGCATAACCACCTTTGTGTGTGGATTCCTACTGGGATTTGTCAGTGGCTGGAAACTGACTTTGGTTATCATTGCAGTCAGCCCTCTGCTTGGGGTTGGAGCAGCTCTCTATGGTTTGGTAAGTGAATTGTGAAAGGTTCATGTTGAGCAATGATGAGCAGGAAAGATCATGCCAGAAAGCTGTGAGGATTGGTGAAGTTGATTACGCCCCTTTAAAGTCAAGAGAGGCAAACTGTGGTCCCAGTAGCACTGAGTGAGGCGGGAGGGATGGAGGGAGAGGTGTGGTAAAGGGGACGTGGGCTTTGCTCCCACTTTGTTTATTCTGATTCCCAGAATAATAAATCCTGCTTCTAAGATGGGAGTGTAAGCATACCTTCTTGTGGGTCCTGTGGATGGGTATTATTGCTGAGCTCAGAAGCTGGCCTTTACCTTCTCCATTACTACACAGCTGGTTTAGATGGTTACAAGATACAGGACTTGATTTCTCTCTGTAAATTAGTGACTTTTCTGGGTGATGCATTTCAGAGACATTAAATAGTTGAAAACAACAACCCAAACTTACCTCAACCTATCCCTGATCCCAGAAGCTGCTGCACCTTCTTCCAGTTTTTCCTATTCTCTGTCTCCATCCACTTCCTACAAACTTCCTGTCACTGTACAGAGGAAGGACAGTGAAAAGGGAAACTGCAGGGTCCTCTGCCCTCTCACCTTCTCTCCCACGCTCAGCAGGGCTGGGTAGCTCCTGCTCATCCTCTGCATTCTTGTTGGGTTCAGCCCTCTGGCAATCTCATTTCTTTCACATTAGGAATAGCTTGCTATCATTTTCCTATCCAACCTCTAATGTAAGTGTGATGAATTTCTTGTCTTCCAGCTCTCCTTTAGCACCTTGTGCTGGCTGCAAGTAGATGACATGAATAATGACTCATGTGAAGTGGGAGAGCAGAAACTTGGCAGGGAATGAAATAAAACCCCAAATGCTTTTCCTTCGTTTGTGATTTCTTTCTGACCTTGTTCCCTTTACGTCTGTAATTTTCTCCCTTTTCATTCTTATTTCTCTGTACCCATCTCTTTCCAGTCACATACCTATTGTTAAGTGTTTCCTCATTATGAGCCTTTCCAACCCAAGTCTTTGTTTTGCACCATGAGGAAAATAGACCCAAGGTCAATCTAGCCTGCCTTCCTGTCTTCAAAAGGGGCTAATAGATGTATGGGCTAGGGTATTTGAAAAGAGAAAGCAAAGACTGACACATTACACTTTCTAGTGGTATGTCATTCCCAAGTCAATGTGCTGTCTCTGTGTAGAATTGTAAATTACTACATTTTCTTCCATTAGTTTGAGCATTTTTTGGAGTCTAAGTAAGCTTTTGGCATCCAGTGTGCTCTGGGCTGCTGTGTAGGGACCTGTTTGCTATCAGCCCAAAGCACAGTGGTGGGCAACATCTGTTTTTATCTTCCCTCAGCACTACAGTTACCTCTTCTTCCTGAAGTTGGGGTCTGCCACAGTGACTAAAGGGCTGCTCTTGGCACTTAAGCTCCCCCTTCCTCCCACGTTGCACAAACCCTCAGTTCGCAATCTGCTTCAGCCCAGTTAGAGCAGATAGCGGGAGGGAGGGAGGGAAAGCAGTTGTCAGCTGCTCTTTCTAGCTACATGGAGCAGAGAGCTGTTTCAAAACACACGGTACAAAGGTGTATGCCCTGGCACTAGAAGACCAAAGTCTTTGAGTGGGCAGCATGCCTAGTAAAAGTCTGCTTGGAGTGCAGGAGGTGACCCAGTGCAGAGCAGCCAGCACAGAGTGACAGCCAGCACTGCTTATCACTGTCCTTTTCTGTATCTGCAGTTCAGGTGTAACCAGCACTGCTTATGCTTTTGTAGGCTGTGGCAAAACTAACAGGCCAAGAATTAAAGGCTTATGCAAAAGCTGGAGCTGTGGCTGATGAAGTGCTGTCATCCATCAGAACAGTGGCCGCTTTTGGTGGGGAGAAGAAAGAAGTTGAAAGGTTTGTTTGAACAAACTGTAAGGTCTCTGATTTCTTTTTCCTGAAGCAACATAATGCTGTAATGCGCATCAGATTCACGGCAATTAATCTCTGTATTCTACAACTATGACTATCTATTAGCTTTGAGACTTATATGCATGTATGTTTCAGAAATGTAGGTTTCAAGTAATGTATGCAAAACTAATATATTTTATAATTCAGTCTATCAGCGAAATAAAGCATCAGCAATACTATCTTCAGTTCATGCTTGCTTGTAGGAACATTCTGTCAAATTTTTCCGTAAACACTGTCTGATACATCACTTTTGCAGCAAATCTGAAAACTCTGAGTACTTTCAAGCTAAGTTGGAAAATTAGGGTCATCAAGACAGGGTTTGATGATGTTTCTGCATATTTCTCTTAAATTCTATGAAAACATGACATGGCTGTAGGATGTGCTCTGGAGCTTTGGCCAAATTTTCAAATCCTGTGTTACTCTGCTAAAACTCCAAGCCCCATGATGAGGTATCTGCAGTGAGTGTGGGTTTTCTTGTGCTTATTACACTAGAACATACAAGGATTTCATTATTTGGGGGCACTGCTGGTTTCAGTGATCTCTCACTTCAGAGTGATTCTGTATTGACCCTTTGTGTGGACATTCTGCTGAGTCATCAATGGTGCCTCATTTTGTTGGTCTTTTCTCATTTTGAAATTTCTGTCAAAGTCATTCAATTCCCTTTTATTTTTCTCTCTTTATACAGATATGATAAGAATCTAGTGTTTGCTCAGCACTGGGGAATTCGAAAAGGAATAATAATGGGATTATTCACTGGTTACATGTGGTTTATAATTTTTCTAAGTTATGCATTAGCCTTTTGGTATGGCTCTAAACTTGTCCTTGAAGATGAAGAGTATTCACCTGGCACTCTTTTGCAGGTATTCATTTTAGCTTGATGCAACTTTTCTGAACTGTTCTTTAAAATAATAGTTCTGGAACACGTATCTGTTCTGGTATCTGGTGGCTCAGTGGTAACAAACACTATGTATGCCTTTTAAAGATCATTACTCAGTATACATATGAGACAATTGGATAAGATTAAAAGAAAAATCCATGTTTATTTTAAAGATTTTGAATATTACCTACTGTGATGAAAATAATGCTTTCATTTGACAGCCCATTACACAATTATCAGAGGCCTGGAACTAGCTTTGCCATTTTGTAGGTCAACATGGTGCTTCTGGGATGTTGGCTTCTCTGAAGAACTTTATGATGAAAAACATCATGGTAAAGAGACACCTAACCAAAGAAAGTGTCGTCATATCTAGTCTCTCATGAACACTTTGCATTCCTTTGAGAAACCATTCCCTGTTGTTTTGTTTTTACAAAGGCCATGTAAACACATACACAGATAAAAACACACCTGGCTGTGGCTCCTGCATTGTGTACAAAAACTATGCTCACCTGCATGGCACTCACGTATCCACTTCTGCACAGTAGGTGCTTTAGATACTTCTGGCCTCAATGCTACAAAGCCAACATCTACAGATAATTTGGTTAGTTGCTTAAGCCAGGACTGCCCAAATGGTAGACTCCAGTTCAAACCCAGAACAACTTTTCCTGAACGTTAGTAAGTTCTGGATATTCTGATTAGACATCTATTTTTGCTCCTTCTCTGCCTGTTGCACACCATGAGAGTTCCCAACCACCTGCAGCATGTAGTGCAACGCTTCCTGCTAAATGGAACTTGGCAAATTACCCTGAGAGCATTGTAAACCTGGGTCATTCTGTTCAAGGAAGAAATCATTTGTACCTGCTCTCAACACCAGTATGAGAGGTGCTGTGAGGTATATGAGGTAGTGCTGTGAAAAACAAAGTGAGTAATTTCCTTGCCTTGCACATGATAACTATAGTCCAGTGCTTCCAAATGACAAATGGCAAACACTGGGGAGCTACCCTGTAGCTGAAAAACTGTCGCTGTCAATGGAGAGACGCTCCCCTTACTCACAGTTTCCAGTCATTTTTCTTCTACTTCGTATTTTCTATCATACATTCCTAGTATGGCAGGGGGGTCTGTAGATACAAAACACTGAAATATGCTTTTCCTGCTCTCTCAAAAAGTCATGCACGAGCCATACTGCAATGAGATATACTAAGTATTGCCTTTGCTTCCTCTTCTGCCAGGTGTACAGAACATGCTCCTTCATGTTCATGATGAACTCTGGCACGCATAGAACCTCCTTGCTTTGTGACTCACTCACGAGAGAAAATTAGTTAGTAGTAAAGGTAGTGTAAATGTATGGCATGATCTGTACATCCCAGCGCAGACATCTGCAGTGCACAATATGTGTTCAGTAGACTCCTCCACTTTAGCTAAGGGGATGTTCCCAGTAAACATCACTATGGTGCAAAGGAGAACTGAGTCCTGTATACTGTTATTTCTTTCTCAGCAGTAGTGTTTCCTTATACACTTTGCACCATTTATCCTGAGTTCTGTCTGTGTTGTATCCAAAAGCTTAGCTGGGGTCTTGATTCCTCCTTAGCAGAATTTTCAGGGCAAAATAGAGCAAAGAGTTACATACCAGACATAACATTCCATGTCTCCTCATGTGCAGGGTGAATGTTCAACCTATCACTCACAACAAAGCAACAAAATGGACCAAAAGCCTACACCAAAGACATTATCCAACCCTTATAACCTGTTCTGCCAAAACACCTCTGTAACTGAAAAACGAAGGAAAAGTAAAACAAATTATAGCAAAAAACCTGTCAAACAGTGTTCAAAAGCACACCCGTCTGGTAGCACTGACAAGAATAAACTATACTTACAATACAATGCAGTTTGCTCCTTGCTGTAGAAACAGACAATGAAATAATTTGCATCTGTGTGATATGTAAGTGCTAAATAAGCCTCTATCTTCTTTATGTTCACCACCTTCCGGTGTCCTGTTCTTTGAAGCCCCTGCCAGCATTTTCAGTCTTAGAAGGTTCCTGTCTATATTTAAGAACCTTCATAAAAACCTTTCATAGAAATGAAGCATTGGCAGCTCTTAGGAAATTTTGAACTAACACTTCTGGTATTTTAGCTGATATGCTACAGCTTCACTTGCTTCTGATCTGCAAGGCCACACACCAAGGCTGAATTCTTGGACTCAAGCATCCTCTGATATTCAATACTGTATCCAGCTGCCTTTATTTTCTGTCAGTCTTCCCAGGAAGAGCAGATGCTGCAGCGAATTTTCTCTCATGTTGTCCTAGGCTTAGGCAAAAAGGGGATCCCGGGGCTTTCAGAAGAGAGTCATTAGTGAGTAACTCTTCATTCTGATTCTTAGAAAAGAACTTGAAACAGTGAGCACATTGGGTATGTGCTACCTGTAGAATCTGTCCATCCACACTGATGAAATTTTCTCACCTCAAAAAGCGACCTATCCAGTGTTGGTAGCGACCCTTACAGTTCATTTCTCTGTGAGACAGAGAAAAAATATTCTCTATAGCTGGTACCTCCTCCAAAATTAAGTTTTCTGAGTATTGGATGAGACAGAAACTGCAATATACAAAGGTTGTAATACGGGGTTTTAAGATTCTTTCTATTTTTGCTTACTGGTAAAGGGCATCCCCAAAATAATCTACTTCTCACCAGTGTTCTGTTCCAGACCTTGTTTCAAGGAAGAGGCGCCTAGTCAAACTGAGATGGCTTCAAAATACATCAGTGGCATCTCAGTAAATACCTAGATGCATACTGGTTTTAGGCCAAAGCAAATATAAGTTGATTTACTTCAGCCTCAAGCCGAGCAGTGAAAGACAGTGAAAATACCTTCTAAAATGCAGGTGTTTTCTTGTTGGCTAATAATGCTCATATAGTGAATTACAGCAGTTCAGCAGATGTGCGAGAAGTCATTAAGATGCTGTAGTTTGATTTGCCTGTCTAAGCTGTAAACTATAATAAAAATGTGGTGTCATATTTTGTTAACTTCTTTTTCCACTTCTTCAGGTTTTCTTTGGTGTTTTAATAGGAGCGTTAAATCTCGGCCAGGCATCTCCCTGTCTGGAAGCCTTTGCCACTGGTCGTGGGGCTGCAACAAATATTTTTGAGACAATAGATAAAGTAAGTAATGCATTTCTAAGCCATGTTACTTTGTAGTGTAAAAATAGTTAAATAAGTCCCAAGTGGTACTAGTTTTATCTACAGTGTAAATAAGGAAAAAGGAGTCCAGTTAAAGAAAAACTGACTATGCAATAGAAAATTCTAGTGAGATGCTCAAAGAATGTGTTGAACAGATTTCTTAAGTGGCCTTGTTCTGAGCTATGAAGCTTTACCTCAGCTACTGCTGTTCCTTGTTCCCATTTCTCCTTACATGTAATTACTTATCAGTGCTGACCCATGGAAGGTGTACTGGCAGGCAGTAATAGCCACTCTGCAACCAAGCTTGCAGCAGCCATCCCAAAGCTCCCAGCCTCCAGATGGCATCAAAAGGTGTGGCTCCATTGGCATTAGTGGTGAAGGTGGCCTCTGTCACCTGTCCCAGAGCTACCCTGAGCTAAAATGGGACCAAATAAGCACAGGCACTGGTCATATAGCAGTCATAGATGTTAATCACAGTATTATCTAGACAGATAGATACTTGAAATAAGATTGTGTGAGAGACCCTGAGATGCTACTGGCATTTATTGAGGAGGATTCCTTTCTATAGCTTTATAAATTCAGTGGTTGGAAAAGTACTGTTGATTCCTTAAAGTATGTATTATCTCTGTTCACTGACAAGCTTTATTGTGCTAAAAGCTGTGTAAACATGTTAAAATGCTGCTTGTCTTCTCCAGAGCACCTAAGGCTATGATAATGCTAGCAGACTTTTCAGTAACCCCTCAAACTTCTGTAATAATGATAAAATATATACACTTCATAAGCTAAAGCTATAAAATAAATTGAAAATAGAGATGAATTCGGGACATGTTTTTCTGATAAAAAACTTAAAATCATGAGGAATTGCAACAGAATCACAAAATTCAAGATAAGGATGTGTCACATAACCTTAGGGTAAAAAAAGCAAACCAACATCAGATTTCATCTGTCTAGAGAAAGGGTGACAAAATTAGATCCATCTGCTTGCCATATTTGTAGATTTGTGATTAGACAGTACAAGCACAGCTCTGCCCTGGCAATAAACATAGTCATGTTGGGGTTCCCATTTGCAGGATCAGCGAAACTTCTTCTTAGATCATAGTATCTGAATTTAAGTAAGTCATATTCCTAAAAAGGAACCAATCTTGTAGCTGTTCTTAACATCTTAGAACATACTCATTTCTCATTTTACCTTTCCTTTCAATCTGTTAAGCTATATTAAAAAAAAAGTGATTTTCAATTATCAAATATTGGTTGCAATTGTTTTAATTTATTGTCTGTAGTCCATGCTTCAGAAATCTGTCCTCACAAAATTTTATTTGTCATTCCTCAAATTTCTCTTAGTTCTCTGCTCATGTCTAGCAGTCCACAATACCCGAGGCCTGTCCAAAAGTATGCAAGACCCAAAGCACTTCATAGGAAAACTTCAATATTTCAGCTCTTAGGACTGGGTGCACAAGGATGGATGTTTTAATTGCCAGGTGGTGAGGCCTGCAGATTTTCAGCAATGAATTGGTTATTCAGTGCTGTGAGAGAATGTTTATGAATGAGATAGTGCTATTTTATCCCTGAGGAGTTGGCTAAATTAGCTTAGTCAAAATGCCTCACTCAGTCAGCTGCTCAGTTCCAGCAAAAACTAGCTGAGTGTTGGCTGTGGTATTTGCAGTAAGCCTACGATGAGAAAAGGGTGCATCCTTCTTGTCTCTACTACCCACCAGGGACAACTTCCCCATTGCTCTGGCCCTCAATTCCATGTCCCTTGCCTGCTATCCCTGGGGCAGAGCCTGCAGCTGCCTCCATGCAGCCAAGTGCTGTTCAAACAGAAGTGCCATGGCTTTGTATGGTATTGGGAATATTTATCTACTGCAGCACTGTTGACTGTTTAACAGCAAATAAATAACCCAATAAATTTCATCCTAGAAACCCACCATTGACTGCATGTCAGAAGATGGCTACAAGCTCGATAAAGTACGAGGTGAAATTGAATTTCATAACGTAACATTCAATTATCCATCCAGACCAGATATAAAGGTAATAATTCATCACCCATCTTGTGAACACAATTATTGTAAACAAGCAAAACATCCTGGTTCTGGCAGCAATTTCTAGATTTTCAGTAGAGGTTGCTTTCCAGAAGGCCAGACCCTTTGTTTAAAAGTAAACTGAATAATCCTTCTATTAAAGGGTTCTTCTGCTTACCATTCTGCTTATTTTACCATTCTGACATATTCATTGCCACATCAATGTATTCCTTGCTGATGAACATAAACTCCCAGTAATTTCAGGCAAATTCATCTGCGTACAGCTTCTCTTACAATCAGTGATGCCCTTGTATCAATGTGTACGAGATAGAACACACAGTAATAAACTGAATGATGCAAGGAGATTTTATAAAACTCTTCCCTTACCTTGGGGATGCACCATGTGACCCATTAAAATGCTAGGAAAGAGAAAGGAGTGTAGACTGTATATCCCACTACTTCTCTATTTGTGTGTTTGAATTGACAAATTCTCCTTGGAAAAGCATATTATTGGACGAACAAATTAGTGCTATTACTTATAAAGATGGAAACACATACTGTATCAGATTTCTCTACAGAATTTCACTGTTACATTCATAATATTTATGCTTTAACGTACATTCACAATACATGCACAAGGTTCTTTAAAGGGAATGTAATTTACTAAGTTCTCTAGTGTTATTAACTTGACTAATTCTTAATGATGAACATCAGGAACAATGAAAGGTCAAAATCTGCCTGCCTGTTGTGGAAATGAATGCTCTGCATCTAAAATGTCTTCAAATAATGTAAAAATACGTGTCTTGCTTTATCTTCTTTCTTCATGATAATTTTCTGTATTTTGTAGGATTGCTTTGAATCTTTACTTTAAGATACAGAGTATACTCACTTGGTTGTATGACTAGGGGAGAATTAAAATAGATAGACTCTGTTTCTTTTTTTTACCTATTCAGATCTTGGATAACCTTAATATGGTGATTAAAGCAGGAGAGACAACAGCTTTTGTTGGAGCTAGTGGAGCTGGAAAAAGTACAACCATACAGCTCATCCAACGTTTCTATGACCCCACTGATGGCATGGTGAGTGTCCCAGCCTAGAATGTGTTTCTCTGGCCCCAGAAACTTGAAAGAATGGCATGGTTTCTTCTCCAGTGTGGGAAGGAAGACTACTGACTCCCTGTCCATTTCTTTCTTCTTTTTTAATTTCAATTATTTTTAAAATGAGTGAAATATCTTCCTGCATATTTCTTTTATAAGACTGTGCTTAACAGATCTTATAAAAACAATTATAGGAAAGAGCAAACTGTTAGGAGAAAATAAAAATTCAGTTCTAAACCATGTAAAAACTATCCCTATAGAAATGATAATTCAAGAGTGACAAATGTTTTCTGGAAAACACAGTATTGAACCCATAATATCACTTAAGTATATGCAATTTTCATTTAGTAATGGCTTGGCTAGGAATATGAATTACATCTATTCAAAATCTCATTCTATTTATGTCTTCCTATATCAAATAGGAACACATAATCACACACATATTGACCTGTATTTGAATATGTAAAAGACCATGAATATGTAAAATTACTGTAAGCATACAATAATCACTTTCATGATTACTTTTCACCTGGTTTTATTTCTGATGCCAAGCAGAAATGGGAAATGAAATCAAAGAGCAGAACTCCAAGAATCAGTACTACTTCCATTGCTTTGCCACCTTCTGTGTCTGAAAGCTGATTTTTATGCTGGTCATGGGCACACAGCATCACAGGCCCTTCACTTCCATTGTGCCTTTCTTTGTCTCTGAACTGAAGGGGATAATGTCCCTGACTTTTTTCCTAATTTTGTGTCCATGTTGTAACTGTAGATTACCCTGGATGGCCATGACATTCGTTCCCTGAATATCCAGTGGCTGCGCTCACAGATTGGCATTGTTGAACAAGAGCCAGTGCTCTTTGCCACCACGATTGCAGAGAACATTCGCTATGGGCGGGACGAGGCTACCATGGAAGACATAATCAAAGCAGCCAAACAGGCCAATGCTTACAATTTCATCATGGACTTACCACAGGTATGCTCTGCCTTGGAAAGTGTTTGGCAGAATCTGATAAGAAAAAAGATAATATTTTTGTCCTTTTGTCCCTTCTAGCCTGCAACAATTTGTGTTCAAGTGGAAGGACATAAGATCAATACAGATGGGAGGCAACAACCTTTCCTTTGACTACAGTTATTTGGGTCTTACTATATGTATGCCACCAAGTTACAAAAATAAAGAAAAAACCCCCAAAATACAACCCCAAGAAGAATTAGTTCCTCAGGAATCATTTACACAACATTCAATATCATGGTAATAATCATAGCATGATTTAAAAATTTGTATTTTCCATGCTATGGAGATCTGTTTCTGCTCAGGCCAAAAGCAATGTACAGCTCAGCTCTCACTAGCCAGCATATGTTACTTGAGCTGTCTGTACTAATGTGCACAAGCTCACCTCCTTGTACAAGCTCTGTAAGCCAGCTGGAGGTTCCTTCTTCTCTAGTTTCTTCCCTAATGATGACAGGGCTTCAATCATTCCTCCTTACAAAGCCCAAATTGGATACTACTGAGCTATCTAGAACGCTATCTTTTCTAGAATGTTATTTTGCCAAGTAGCTTCTGAAAATGATATTCACAGTGAATGTTATTGACAGGATTCAAGTACCATTAACTAATGTTAGTACATTGTCTTTATCCTCCATCTATACATTTCCAGACTTTCAGGAAACTATTCACTGAAAGGCTGTTTAAAGGCCCCTATTTATTTCATGGAAATGGAGGAATAAAAAAGATTTAGCTCTAAGTGAATATAATTACCCTGTCTCTCAATACGCCAGGCTTTGTGTGTTTATTTAATTCTCTACCTGAACCCAATGCCACCAGAGTGTGGTATCCATGAATAACAGACAGTGTTCATGAGCCACAGGTCATCAGCAGACAAGTCCAGCTCTGTGAAAAGTTTGTTTGTGAGTCATCTGATGGAGAGTGGGAGATTCCTCTCCATTTAACCTTATTCTGATATAGTTGTTTTGAGCTGAACCAGAATATCTCACCTTTTTAACCAGCGCGTGCTTTTTGACGTGAGGCAAAATGATCTTGTACATTATGAAGAAAGTTATTTCACCTGTGGCTCTTTGAATCTGCTGCACTAACAATGTTTTTATTTAAAGTCTACTCCAAGGATAAATCTGAAAGACATTTTACCAATACATTCACCAGAAGCTTAACAGTCTTTTTCCTTATCTGTTTAATTTTCGCTTTTTTTCCTTCACACAGCAATTTGACACTCACGTTGGAGAGGGTGGAAGCCAGATGAGTGGAGGTCAAAAACAGAGGATAGCCATTGCTCGAGCTTTGGTGCGAAACCCCAAAATCCTGCTCCTTGATATGGCTACGTCAGCATTGGATAATGAAAGTGAAGCAACTGTCCAAGAAGCACTTCATAAGGTTTGCTATAGCATAGCAAAAATCAGACTTGAAAGGGCAGAAATTATTTATAATGCACTCTGCAGAGGGTGCTACTGAATTGCAACAAATCAGTGAGAAGCATTTCTTAATAACTGTTTCACATGTACCAGTAGAACCTTGGTATTATGGACTGAGAATATTTTTTTCTTATAGTGGGACATCAACAGAAATCTATTGCTCCTTTTGCCCAGAAACAGATGCTCCTCTGTGGGCTGTGGATGGAGCTAAAGTCAATGTCAGCTGAACCCACTAGAAAGACTCCTGTTAATTTGAGGAGCCTTTAGGTTGCACAGCTGGTTCCCAGCATTTCAGTGTGCTGTGCTGGGAGTGGGGCTGTTGTCTCCTTCAGGCTCGCCTCGGCCGCACTGCGATCTCCATCGCTCACCGCCTGTCAGCCATCAAAGCCGCCGACGTCATCGTCGGGTTCGAGCATGGCAGGGCTGTCGAGAGAGGAACTCACGAGGAACTCTTGAAGAGGAAAGGGGTTTATTTCATGTTGGTGACCTTGCAAAGCAAAGGAGACACAGCACCTAATAGAGAAGAAACAGAAAGTAAGCATTTTGTTTTCTTGTAAAAAATCATGTAAAATCCCACAGAATGTAGATTTAATTTTTCTTTTTCTTTTAATAAGGGCTAGTAGCTTCTTTTTTTCTTCTGCTTTTATGGCTGAGTTTTATCATTCATAGAAATAATACAATGATAGCCTGGCCAAAGTGGTTTTCCTGCATATGCACTGAAAGACCTTCCTAATATAAGTCTGCCCTGAAACATCAGTTCTGACCTGCAATATCCATCATTTTATAGCTCCACTGAGTGCCAAAAGTCAAGCTCTGCTGAGTTTGAAATTCAGGCACTTTACAGAGCATGCTGAAACCACCCTATTTGTTTTGCAAGAGGCATATTTGAATCAAAGCTTTTGGAAATTAAGGTCTAATAGAATGATCTGTTGTAGTTTTGTGAAGCATACACTGGATATGATTATCTTGAAATAAGAGAGCAATTGCAGAGCTAAAATAGGTAAAAAGTCTTTAACAGTCACATCCAAAGTGAGAATGTCCTTGGGCTACTATTCAGTTAACTTCATGGTGTCAAATACAAATATAAAACTTGTGAAACATGTAGGTTGAATAGCAAGGTTGTATTACACCCCTTGACTTCTATGAAGTATTCCATTTATGACTTGGAGACTATGCACTTTTCTGCAGAGCCACAGTGTACTTAAGTTGTATCCAATTTTAGCACTAACTGAAGAGCTCTATATACGGTATTTTGCAGCAGCAGACAATAATGTGGTTGAGCCAAATCTTGAGAATGTCCAGTCATTCAGCAGGGGAAGCTATCAGGCCAGTTTGCGGTGAGTCTTAAAAATGGTTGTAAATCTCAATGTTTCCAGACTGCTCTCAGTGTTTCTACTTCATCCCCCTATTCCAAAATCCCAGTAGTGCTAATAACTCACTTTTCCGTGTGCTGTGTAAAAGAGGGATGAAGGGCTGCAAGCCTTTTACTGAGACAGAGTTCACTTGGAAAGAAATAGCTTGAGTAATAGTGTTACTGATTGAAGTCCATGGATAAACAGCAAGGCTCTTAGTCCTTTCTATCCATAGTATCTCCTCTCCAATTTTGGTCTCCTCTGTTAATGTGCTGGTTTTGATATTGCTAACATACAGCCATATTTGTAATATCAAATGCACTTTCAGTCCAATCATTTGAAAAATTACTTGCTGTGCAATTACATGAGAAATCGGTGCAATCTATAAAGACATTTTTATTGTGGCTTCTACTTGATGAAAGTTAAAGCATTTTACAGCCAGACTGTCTTGTAGCTAGACAGTTACTATTTCTTCCAGGCAAGCCCATGTCAGGCATGTGCAAATGAATACGTCTTACATCACAGAGTTATGTTTTGTCAGAGAAAGCGGTGGTTTGTTTCATCATCCTGTTTTGCTGAACTGAATTACTGGTAGTGGTAACAGTGATTTGACTTGGTGTCTTAATAACTTGTGCAAATGTAGTAGAACACACCACAGTTTACTTAACAAGTACGCAGTACGTGGTACATCTAAGACAATGTCTGCGTGGTGTGAGTGGAGTATGATTTTGAAAAGTATTTGTCCCTGTTGGTGAGATATTTTCTTCCCAAGAAGTTGAGAGAACATATTAAAGTAAGAAAAAGTCAGTGGGATTCCTATGAATTGCTTCAGTGCATTCTGATTAAGTTGATACAAAAACTGTACTTGCTTTGCAAGCAATTATTGTTTTTACTAAGCTGTGAAGAACAGGCCATTTCTGTTCTCTTTGCAGAGCTTCACTTCGGCAGCGCTCAAGATCCCAGCTCTCTAATGTGGTCCCTGATCCTCCATTGTCTCTTGGAGGAGATCCTGCAGAGTCTACCTATCTTATGCCTTCCTATGGAGAAGATGATGGAAAAGCACAAAAGGTCAGGTCCAATAGTTTGTTATGAAATTTTCAACTGAAGAGGTTATATTACTTGTTAATAATCACCTGTAGCTATGTGCTTGTAGCTTAGGAGTTCTTGGCAGGTACATGTTCTTGGCTTGATCCTTTTCTCTACTTAAAAGTAGAGAAGTAGAAAAAACAGTAGAAAAGTATCTACTTGATACTTTTCTCTATTTATCTCTGTGTAAACCCTAGGCTGCATTTTGATGGCTGTTATGATTATTGGTCCATATGAAATTTCTAGCCCAGAAATTTTGCTATCTACCTGTTGGTAAATTGATATATGTTGTAGATTTAAAAATGTATACTCATAAAAGCTGAACTAAGTGACAAAAAGCAAACTGCTCAGTCTGTGAAATGTAATTAATCAGTGATACAAATGGCACTGCTTCTTGTTCAGTAAAGAATAAATTCACTTTCATCTAAAAATCATCTGGAGACCTGAGCAGAAAGACACCCTCACTGCAACCTAACCCAGAATCCTTTCGCTGTAAGTGTTCTCATGCAATCAACTGGCATAGAAAATAAAGGCCAGCACACCTTAAAATTACAGAGAATATGTAGGAATATGCACAGTGGGTTTTCAAAGTACTGCACCAATTTGCATGGCTGCAGTTGTTCAGTGCAGAGAGCAGCAGTTAGAAGTTACCCTTCTTGCTATTGCCAAGCCTATTCTGTGGATAGAGGGCTTGAGTGCTGTCACTCTGGCACCAGCTCAGAAGAGAGAGAAAATACAAGATGTTTCTACCCACTCCTCCCTGCATATTTCAAAAAGATAGGTCTTCACAGTGTCTCTTCTGTCTGATCATTTCTAGTCATATGAATTGAAGGAAATGAGCAGGGCTGAGCACACTAAATGGTACAAAAATTCTTCACAAATCATCTGCAGGATAAGTTATAATTTGATGATGAATATTTTGGCCCTACCGGCCATATAGTCTGTGGACATTTCACAGAAGGGAGGCATAATTACCATGTAAAAAGCCTAAATCCAGCTATCACTGTGAGATCTCTCTTGTTTTAATTATAGCACATACCTGTTAATTTGATGCAGTTTGATTAGTGTTGTCACTCACAACACTTAAAAATAATATTTAAGAGATTGAATGAGTGACACAAAAAGCTGCTTGTGAGGAGGGAATTTATGTTTTGGCACTGGGTATTGCATTACACCTTGTCTGGAGACAGCTGAAAGAGAATAGGCAGGAAACTTCAAAGTTGTTGTAAATACCCTCTGCAGCTGGAAAAATTAGAACTGCAAAAGGTATGACTTTCTCACTTCTTTCCCCAGGAATGGTAAAGGTTGTTGTTTATTTAACCCTCTTGTTAAATAAACTTGTCTCATTAGGGCCACAAAAGAGCTCCAGATGGCAGCCATCTCTGCCCCTCCTGTCCAAAGCTAGAGCAGCTGTTTGGGCACAAAATGTTAACTATTTTATCTCACTGTCAAAGGGAGAGCATCACTGGGGGAACGCATTCACTTCATAAATCCAACCTGGTTTTTTAGGAATCTGTTGTGGAAGAAGATGCCAAGCCTGTACCATTTACCAGAATTTTGAAATACAATGCTTCTGAATGGCCATACCTGGTGCTTGGATCTCTGGCAGCAGCTGTGAATGGAGCCGTCAATCCACTCTATGCTTTGTTATTCAGTCAGATCCTTGGGGTATGTTATGGTAACATTTTAAAGTGTCTTTTAGCTATGAAGCAGAGGAGACTGAATGTAGGATGCACAACTTGACATGTTTTGGCAAATCTTTAGATCTCGTCAAGTAAATGGGGTTAACCTTCTTGCCTATAAACAATTATTCAGTAGAGATATTTATATCACTGTCATCACACTTATCATTAGAGCTCTTTGAAGGGGGAGGCTTATCAGCATTTTTCATGTGTTCTTCATTATCTCTTTTGTTCATTTTCCAGGAACTGTTGGGAACAGGTTTCTATACTTGCATACAGTTTATTTTAGGTGAGACAAAATGTACCTCACATGCAGGTACAGTGGAAAGAGACACATGCAAAGGTCCTTCTCTGCAGAATTTTATTGTATAGACTTGGGCAAGCCTTTGAGAAAGCTTAGGATCAAATCTAAAAATTACTTCACGTTTTTGTTTACACATTTCAGGCACCTCTTTGCTGCCTTCTCCCTGCAGAATGCCCAGGGAGAGAGACAAATTGTAACTGGATTCACAGCCACCAGAAAAGAGTAGGCTTCCATCAACAGGTTTGGAAGCAGGAAGTAGGAATATGTTTTAAATCTTAACATTCACTAAAGGATGCAATATTATCAAAATCCACAGCCTCTCTTGAAACTTGTCGAGTTCAGCCATGAGTGTTTATTTCTTCAAAAACTTGCTGCGATAGAAAGCAAGTATTTCCCCTTTTGTAGAAAAGCTTTCTGGGGAAATACTTGGCAAGTTGGTGGGAAACCGGAGGGCTGCCTGAAGATATTCAGTGCTGCTCTAACTAGTGCCTAGGAAAGTGTCCTAAATTTTCAAGAATTCGGCTAGAGAAAACCCATCTGTTCGTGCTGTGTCTTATAAAGTAAAGTAATGACACATTCATTGGGAACAAAATGGGAATGCCACTGGTTTTTTGTGGTTTCAGTACCCATCTGAGGTAGGATAAAACTTGTGCTTTGCACTCTCTTGCTTAGGTCATGGTAGGTACACGTGTGCAAAAATATATGCCCTAAAAGGTAGACAGATCTTGGAAGTTGAAAACCTTAGAGGAAGAAAAAAGTGAATGAATGAATGAATGCCCCGGCATCTGAGGTACTGGTAGAAAAAGATTCTAAGAGCAGTGCCAGCAATCTGTCAAAAGAAAGGTTGACTGTGTGCTGTTTGGATTTTTGGGGGAACTGTCTTGGCTTAGACATTTCTCTCTGGGAAGTTGCTCAGGTCTTTGAATCACATTTACTTGCAGTTTGACATTTGCTAAGTAAGATGCTGTGAGGAGAGTAAAGGATGTTCCAGGCCCTGTTGGTTTCCTTAGCACTTCTGCCCAATGTACTTGGCCTTTAGGCATAGGTGTGCCTCCTCCAAACAATTTTTGAGTGTCTAGACCTCATGTCAGGGACTGTGGCTTTCACTAGACAGCAGATGAGACACTGCTGTACACATTCCACAGTGAATCTAACACTTGATTCCTTTGGAGAGGGATCTTCTAGACCCTGGGAGATCTGGGGCTGATGTCATCCTGCAAGATGCAAAATACCTTCATCACCAAGGACGAATTCCTACTCTTGAAGGCCTCAGTCTATCAAAGGAGAGAGGCTGCAAGAAAAAGCAAGCTATAATGAACATGAGGGAAGTCCAAAATCTGTGTTTCATTAATTTAAAATATTTCTGCCTGGTGCCAAAGCAGTCAGGCAGATGGAACATACATCTGCTTTCAGATCTGTCCAAATACCTGCAATGTTGTTGTGTCAGACATAGGCTTGTACTCTGGGACAAATATGCTGGGGAAGTGAGGGAAAAATCTCCACAGCTATGAAGTGAAAGGATAAATTTAGCTAAGTCTGCCCTGAAGGTTTTCAGAAACTAGTCCCAAAAACTCAATGAAGAACTGGATAATACTCTGTACGTACCTTTTGAACAAAGTAGTTTCTTTTACTTATGCTTTGATATTCCCTGTGAAATTGTCTCAGAGTATGGATCCTTTCCAGTGAAACTCAGCTGAAAGATGTGCTCTTACTGCTATTGGGCATGGAGTCCATGGCTCCAGATAAAAGACTGTCCACACTAAAACTGCTGAGACTTACATGATCTGAACATGGACACCTCAGCAATAAATCTTTCTTTTTCTAAATCTGCTGCTATTGTCCATGCTGCATGTTGACATGATTTTTGTTATTTTTTAAATGAAGAACACAGATTAAAAACATAACTGAGCATGTTCAGATAGCTGCAGAATGGGATAGTTCAATTTTACAGGACAGACTTGTAAGGGGGGGAAAAATCCTCTGTTTGCAATACCAAGATCTCTTCCTGATGATTGTTATGCACGTTTCCTTCTGCAGGACTATAAATTGTTTTTGCTCTCAGTTTAGGGAGAGTTTAAGCCCATACTTCAGCGCATTCTTTTCTTAAGCCCATTCTTCCTTGAATTTAAAGCTTGCAAGAGGAATCCCATGCTGACCAATAGCTGTCTTCATCAGAAATGCTCACGGTGTGTTGCAGACATTGTAGTTCTCTCAGCCTTTATCTAGGTGCAATGGAGAGCCTGGGTACAGGAACTGGGAAGGCCATTCATAGCATATTTCTTGCATAAGAGAAAGCAGAGGAACCACTTTGAACGTGGGTGATGTGGATAGAATATTACCACAAAGGCTTTAAGCATTCTCCCTTTTCATAAGCACCTTTCATAAGCATGGATATGAATCCAGCCTCTTGAAATCAGAAACTGTGTTGCTCTTGACTTTCTTGAAATGAGGAATCCTACTTAATCTTGCCCACCATCCAGCCATACAGAATCAATGGACAAGATTTTCTTTATAACAAACATAAATACTTATTGGGACTCACTGTAGGGTCCTAGGGAAAGCATTTATATCTGTTTGCAGTGCTCAGTCTTGTGTTTGACATTTATTTGTGTGACTAGAGAGAAAAATTTCAAAGCGTGAAAGGAAGCAAGATTAAGTCCGACCCATGTATGTATGGGGGGGGCCACCCCAGTGTTTCTGGGTGACTGTGCAGAGACAACACTCAGGACACTTGTGAAAAAGCCATCAGTATCTCTGGAGAGGAGTGTTTTTCATCCCAGTTCACAACTACGTATTTACCACGATCCATCATATATTGTGTTTATCATACTGTTTGCTAGTTGTACTCATTAGAACTCCTGTTAATTTCAACAGAGATCTTGCTGATGTTTTTTCACACAAAAAAGTACCACAGCACTGCCATTTAATCACATCAACATGAACAAATACTCAAAATGAGGAGTTGTTAGTTATTCTCCTGCTTATGTTTTAGGCCAGCTCTGCTTCTGGCATGTCCACTACTATGAACTGCACTTTCCCATTCATGTCTAGATATTCCACACCATGATGACACAGAAAATGCCATCACAATACCACAGCAATTCTAAAATCCAGAATCCTCATAGGACGCAGTTTATGAGTGCACCTTGTATCTGTCAAAGTATTTAACTAGAATATTTCCCACAGAAAAAAAACCCAACAAAACCAAAACAATACAAACAAAACCCCAAAAAACAAATCCAAAACCAAAACAGTGATATCTCTCCTAGATGCATAACTTACAAAGATAGATTAAATCTGCTCAACAGCCTGTTCAATTTGGGATCAAACATGAATTATTGAATGTATGGTGGATTTCATTAAGGGGATAGGAACAGCCACAGATCATTGTATGATTTGTTCTTACTATTACAGATTAAAACATACCTGGGGATTTTTTTTTTCTTTAAAAAAGAGATTCATCTAAGACAGTAATATACTTGCTACAGATAAGGCAGCATGGTGTTGGAACAACTCTTAGCTTGAAACACTAAGGGCTGTTATGATATTATCATTTTGGAATCTGCAGGTTTTATTTTGTTGCCAGGGCACTGATGTACAAAGTTAAAATACTTGAAGTGAAATTTCCACTAGAGAACAGCTATTTCTTTTTCTTAGATTCATGTTCTAATTCCTCTTTGTTACTTTGAGGTGTGGCTCATTTCAAACAAAAAATAACATGGGTTGACCTTTTAAGACTAGTACTTAAGTTTATTTTAATGTAAATTTTATATTTTGTAGCTGTAATGAAAATTCTGTCTCTATCTACTGTTAAATACTCACCTAGAAGAATTTAGGCTGGTTTTGATATAGGCGGAAGTTGAATGCGTAAGTTATTTTTAATTACACCTTGCAGATACGATTGAGAGATTGGACAATTTATAGTAATTTTACCTGTGAAATCCAGTGAGAATTAATTTAAGATTAGTGGAGAAGTACAAATGTAAGCTTTGACCTCTATCTGGAAGCAGCAGAAATAGTTCAGATAAAGAAATTCAGATAGGTAAACTCTGATTGAAAGGAATTGCTAAAGGATGAATTTGGACCACCTCTTCAGCAGCAGCCAGTAACATTGGCAGGTGTTGAAAAAGACCAGATATTAAAAAATGAAAATACCATGGAGATTGGTACGGAATGGGGTGGAGGGGCTCCCCTTTAAGCACTAATGCTTTTTCTCAGGTGCCCAGCAGTAAGTTAATGGCTTGTATCCACACTCCTTCAGGAAAACAGTGGGTTCCTCTTGGAGCCTACCTATGGCAATTACAGCATCTGTAAGTGTCGTGCAGGGAGTCCCACTGGGTTAGAATTATTTACAGACTTTATTTGGTACAGCCAAATAAAGTTGCAATTGGCACAGGGCAGAGAAGAGGTAAGATGCTTCCGCACTGCTGCTTTGTTGCTATGCTGTTTATTGCATTGCTACACTCTGGTTACCATAGTTTACAGTGGGGGTGAGTGGTTAATTATAACCAGGGATGGGCCACAAACAGGAGTGGTGTGTGCAGACACTGAGTATACTGAACTTGTTGTTTAACAGGAGTAAAACCCATTATTTTTTAATCCAGGTTCACCTTAGGAAAAATAAGGAATCAGACCTTTGCAAGGGGTGAGAGAGGGAGAGTTCTGTGTTCGGGCTCTGGTTCTAGGGTGGGTTTCTGCACTGGGCAATTGAGAGTCAAGAACAAACTTCACACACAACAAAACTGACATTTCTATTTATTTCTTTTCAAAGACCTTCTCCATTCTTGATGAAGAAAAACAAAAAAACCAGATCAACGGTGTCTGTGTGCTCTTTGTCTTAGTTGGAGTTCTTTCATTTTTCACACAGTTTCTACAGGTAATAGCAGTCCAATTTAGCAATACATATTTTTGGTTTTGCACCCTTTCTCAGTGGATATCTCTCTCTGTACAATCTTTATTTATTCTCATGCACCCCAGGGATACACCTTTTCCAAGTCTGGTGAGCTGCTTACAAGACGGTTGAGGAAAATTGGTTTCCAGGCTATGCTGGGGCAGGACATTGGTTGGTTTGATGACCGGAAGAACAGCCCCGGTGCTTTGACTACAAGACTTGCAACAGATGCCTCACAGGTCCAAGGGGTAAGACCTGGCACCTCATGAATCATTTTACTATAAGCACTGATTGAAGGCCTATTTTGGCATGTTGTCACAGAAATTAGCTACCATGCAACCAGCCAGGTCAGTGTAGATCTGTTCTTGGTAAGCCAATTAAGCTACTTCTATTCATCACAGACTGCCACCGTGGAACTAATAACAGTATAAGGTATATCCTAAAAGTACAAATAGGGTCAAACATGAACACAATAATCAATAAAATACCAACCAAAAATAGAATGGGAAGGAACACCCAGTGCAGAAGTTTGATTTTGTTTTTTTTCTGGAGATGAATTACCTTTTTTGCCACAATGCTTAAGTGTTTATTTCAAAAACATGTCAAAATAGTATGTTACTGACAGTCATTAAAAACTATGTTTTCCAGTTCTCAGCATGGTATTGTGCATGTTGTGGCAATTTTGATCTAAACTGACAACCCACTTGAAAAACCAATCTGCAGTATTGGCTGGTGCTCCAGCTGGGAATCCTGCAGCGTTTCAGTATTTGGGAAAGCGAGACACTAACTGCACGCATTGTGCTCCTTAGTGACTGAGGGTTAAATCATGCTGAGCTATATCTGTTACCTATCTGAACTGATCCTTTGATAGAAGTGAGCCAGATGCCATTTTACTGGGCTCCAATGCAAGCAAGTTTCTAGAAACAAGGAAGGAGATGTACAGATTTCTTTTGCTGCAAAAATTGTCATGTTTCAGCTTGACTGAAGATTGTAAGTTAGTTTTAAAAAAGTGTTAACAGGGGTTTTAGGGAAGAGCTTTCCAAAACCCTTGCCAGCAGCAATTTCTACAGAATCAAAGAGACCAGCTGCAAACCTCACAGGTACTTACAGAGCATCTTTAAATTGAAATAAATAAACTTGTAAACCTCTGACTGAACCATTTAATAGCCTCCTAAGGGACATCTTTGTTCAAAGCACAGGCAGAGCAGTGGGGCACAGCCATCCAACTCACAGCTTGCAGGAGATGAGGGAGACCAGAGTTGCCTGAGCAGCAGTGCCCTGCACCTTTCACTGCCTGACACAGACCGTGCTGCAGGTCAGAGGAGGAGTCGATGATGAGCATTTTGTGCTGCCAAGTTCATACCCTGCAAATGAGTTTGACTGAAAATCATCAAGGATATCAAATGTACTTTTTTATTCTAATACATAGCAATATGTTTCTATTTAGGGTGCTGTTTACTGCTGTGAAAGAAAATTACTTTTGAGTAAATAAAGCAAGTCCATCAAAAACAATAGTGTTGTTGAAGTACATAAGGAGCAGACAAATGCATTCAATAAAGACGATGTCAAAGCTGTATTTAATTTTTTTCCTTAATAAAGGGATAGGCAGACATACAACTTTGTTTCATCCCTCTTCAGTGACGTTGCTTACTGATTTTAGCACAGCTGAGGCTTTATTGTTAATAGCTAAGTTACAAAAGGGTCCTCTTGATTATTTATATCTAGATGGATAAATGTAGAGGCTAAACAATGTATTCAAATGAATGATTCTCCAGAGAATCAAGGCAACTGATTCCAGTATTTAGATTATCTTTCTCACAATCGGTAGAAACAATCTGAATTCTCAATGGAAAATTTGGTGGATCAAAGGAATATTGGACATCTGCAGTCCTCCTCTTGATACAATTACTTGGAAACAGTATATCCCAACTGGCTAAATTCCAGTGCAGTCAATAGCTGTTAGTGCCTTATGTTATTTTAATATACAGTTTTCTGAAGTTTTATAGGAAGATTTGTTCCATTTGTTTTTGAAATATAAGTCAATCCTGTCTGTTTCTTTTCTTCAAAGGCAACTGGATCGCAGATAGGAATGATTGTCAATTCCTTTACTAACATTGGGGTGGCCATGATCATTGCCTTCTACTTCAGCTGGAAACTGAGTTTGGTAATAATGTGTTTCCTGCCATTTTTGGCTTTATCTGGAGCTGTGCAGGCTAAAATGCTGACAGGATTTGCCTCGCAGGACAAGAAAGCACTGGAAGCTACTGGCCGGGTAATGTTGTTTAAAGATGAATTTATATTTGCAGTCACGGGTAGATGAAAAATTAGTCATTAGGGACCATCAGTAATTCAAATGTCAAGAAACTGGAAATGCTTTGTGACTAAATTGCAATATTTCAGCTTGTCAAACCATTGAAACACCATTGGGAACTCCCTAACTGCAGAAGCATTGGCTGCATGGAATGTGACTGACCTTTTGAAAGTTATTGGACTGAAGTGGTAGACACAGATCTCTCAGCAGGCCAATTCACTTTTGTTGGGTTTTATTTAAACACCCGTTTGTTGATGCCCTGTGATTATGCTGTCCTCAGAAACCAGTGATACTTGTTCACCTAGAAATGCTCACACCTGAGAGTCTGGCACTGAACCACAAATCAGTATGTGGATTTTAGAGAGGACAATTGTTCCTTTCACGGGTTGTACCAGTTTAAGAATTAAGCTCTTATCCCTCCCCATCTTAATAATTAGGACCTGACCAATTGCATGCACCCAGAATGGTTAATTATTTACAGGAGTCATTGATCAAAATGCTTCTCAACAAGGAGAGAAACTTCACTTCAGTCAAGGCATCAGCTCCTACTCAATAGAACAACCCAGAGGCTGTGATGAAGAAGACAATGCTTCAGCAGTTTTGGTGATGACTGTGTCTGGTGTTATTTTCTAATTTATTTGCCAGCACTGCATCCAAATGCTAAAAACACCAAGTTCTTCCAAACTGGTTGCTCATCAGCCATGCTAAACATGGAAAAGCCCAGTCTGCACAATCCAATTCACAGTACCTACTTATCTGCTCCTTCACACTGAATGGTAATCCAAGACATTGACGCTTAATTTCAGGGGAAAAAACCTCTGAAATTGGATTTCTGATTGTCTACATTCAGATCTTTTCCAACATGCTGAAAACATTCATAAATTATGTACCACACTTGATTTCCAAAGTAATGTGTTACATTATGAATCTACTATCAAAGTCCAAGCAAACTACAGCATTTAAAACCATTTCTTAATAAAATACTTGAGGTTAAAAGGGTGAAATTAGGACCAAACAAGATGTCAGTTTACTTCTGTTGACAAAATTTTGGTACTCGTTTTTTTGGGACATAAACCCAAATTCTGACTGGCAATAAATTACAATATGAAGCCTATAATCAATTAAAGCTCCACACAAGTTTCTGTGGGGATTCTTTCATCATTTTCTGTGTTTCATTTTTCTATGTGCATAGGCAAGCATTTGCTTACTCTTTGCCTATGTACAAGGTAAAAGTCTTGGAAATTGTGTCACTGATGATTTATGTCTTCCATCTCATCAGCCTTTTGGATGTCAGAGAGGGAGGGAGGGTAAGCAAGTGAGGAAACAGTTAATTCAAGTGGGTTTTATTTATGAAACAAGTTGGGGATGGCATCCCTTTTAGCTCTTTCTCTGACTATTGCTAAAAGTAAAACAAAACAATTAAAATAAACATATTTAATTAATAAATCCATGCAATCAAAGAAGTTCCTAAAACCATCTTTCCTTTTGTGGATGTCACATTTATCCACATTATGTGAAATAAATCACAAGCAAGAGCATGTGCCTAATTGCCTGAGAGTGCTTGCAGTAACAGCTCCAGTGGAGCAGGCAAAGCATTGCTCTTGAGGATGTCAACAGGTAATTGCTTGTGGGAGAGGTTCTCTTTATGCTGGCTGATGTTTGGACCAGTCTGTATCATGTCTGAATGAATTTATATATTGCATCAGTGTCCTGAGTTCATGAAACAATCTCGCATTTGTGAGACCACACTCTACTTTTCCAAGTAAAAAAAAGGAGCTTTTAACCATTTTTATTTTTTTCTCTTCCAGATTGCCAGTGAAGCTCTCTCTAACATCAGAACGGTAGCTGGGATAGGAAAAGAGAAAATGTTTATTGACAATTTTGAGAAGCACCTGGATATGCCCTACAAAGCTGCAATCAAAAAAGCACACGTGTACGGACTCTGCTTTGGCTTTGCCCAGAGCATTGTGTTCATTGCCAACTCTGTCTCTTACCGATATGGGGGGTTTCTTGTTGACAATGAAGGACTCCATTACAGCTTTGTGTTCAGGTGAGAGCCTGCCCAGAGCCACAAACAGGTTTCTAGAAATTCTGGTCTCGGTGTGGTGTTCAGTTTCCTGATGGCTTCCCAAGAATGACTGTGTCCCCCTTCCCTACAGGGTGATCTCTGCTATTGTCACCAGTGGAACTGCTTTGGGAAAAGCTTCTTCCTATACTCCAAACTATGCCAAAGCCAAAACATCTGCTGCACGCTTTTTTCAACTGGTTGATCGGCTTCCTAAAATCAGTGTTTACAGTGAAAAAGGGGAAAAATGGGTAAGAGTGGAGATGAGTAACTTGTGCTGTCAGTCATGGAAGTTACACTAATGATTTAGGAGTCAGTGAGGATCAGTGCTTTACAAGAAGGTTATGCTGATTGTAAAATTTTTATTTGTCTTTGCTCTTTTGGAAGCAAGCTCTGCACTAGACAGCAAGAGTAGTATAAAGTTGACCATTAGGAATTTGTCAGTGTAAAACTCCTGTAAATTGGAATGGAACTGATTTGGATGACTCACAGAATCACCAGTTCTTATTTCCTGCTTTACAGTTCACGACAAACCTGACTGTTGCTGTTTTATAATGAAGATTCTTCCATTCACATCAAACGGGTGGGGGGTGTTCATGAGTAGACAAAGAATTGCTGAGTCAGACAAAATGAAAATGCTCAGTTTCTGGTGAATTGAAAAGTCAGACTCAGAAAATTGAAAATATTTATTTTATACACAGGGTCTATATTAAAATTAAAAACTTACCCATTTGCAAGGCAATGCCATTTCCAACTGATGCCTCTGACCAGTGCCATGCAGGGAAGTGTAAGCAGAGAAATAGTGTTATGACTAATAGCTTCGCCTCTGGGACAGCTACTCCAGTATGGTTTTTTCCCTTTTACTGAGATAATTTCATAAGCACAAATGTCATATTTTAAGCAAAAGATGCAAGAATGCATCTGAGGAAGAGTTGTTTTGTACTTTACAATTCAGTGTTGAGCTCGAGCTCACTGTAACATCTTTCTCCTTTTTTTTCCCACCAGGATGATTTCAAGGGAAGCATTGAATTTCTTAACTGTAAATTCACATACCCTTCTCGGCCTGATATTCAGGTCCTGAAAGGACTCTCGATAGCTGTTAAGCCTGGACAGACTTTGGCATTTGTTGGAAGTAGTGGCTGTGGTAAGAGCACCAGTGTCCAGCTTCTGGAGCGTTTCTATGACCCTGAGGAAGGAAGTGTGGTAAGCAAAGAAAATGTGGTTTCTGTGCTGTTGTTTTCAGCAATGCTCCAAGGGCCTTCTGCCTGTGTCCTACTGTGCAGCCTAGCAGTGGTGGCATGTACATGTCCAGCTTGAGGCTTCAGCTCCTTCTCAAAAGGACAGATGTGGACTCTTTGGACAGTTTACAAGTATCATCTCAGACATATTCAGACAAGATCAGAATTGTGCATTATGTACAAGACCATGCATTATGTAGGCCATAGGCATTTGCCTTGGTAGCTTCTGAATGAAACGTACATATGTGTGCTGTACATTGTGAAAGCACAAGCAAAATCAAGTCTGAATGGAGCAACAAAGAGCCTGGAACTTGTCTAGATTTAAGTTCTAGTTATTCAATTACTGATAAAAGCTTTTTAAGCTATATGTTTTCCTAATGTAAGTACTTACCCATCTAGATTGATTTCTCTTTCTCTGGAAAAAATTTGTGTGGTGATCACTATTTCAGGAGGGTAATAAAGCATGTGCCTAACCTCAAGCAATTAAATAGTTCACTAGGACTTAAAATTGAGCAAATGGTCTAGTGTATTTTGTGGTATGGATCAAAGCCATACCACAAAATACACATCATGCACAAAGAAGTCCAATATAAGCAATTCAACGAATTACTTTAAATCAGTTGTGTTTGTGTATTAATGATATGGTTAAGTAATTTTGTTTTGCTATGAACTATTTGGGTGTTGCAAGCTGTTGTTTTGTAATGATATTTCAAGTTTTCTCCCATTTCCTTGTAGTTAATAGATGGACACGACTCTAAGAACATAAATGTGCAGTTTCTCAGATCAAAAATTGGAATAGTGTCACAGGAGCCTGTGCTATTTGACTGCAGCATTGCTGATAATATCAAATATGGCAGTAACACAAAAGAGGCGACAATGGAAAAAGTCATAGAAGCGGCCCAGAAGGCTCAACTGCATGATTTTGTCATGTCTCTGCCTAACGTAAGTACCTGCGAGGCCTTGGCTGCTCAGTGTTCATTGCAGCTGGAGTTGCTCCGAAACCAGTTAAAAGTTACTACACATGTGCACCTTTCATGGCCTTTTACAGCTGTGATAGTAGGAGCAAAGAGGGTGCCCTGACCATTTGTTGTTTGTTTGACCTGAGAGTTTGGGTGTGAGTTGCTACTGAATTCTTACACAGTAGGCAAATACATAAATCCTGTTCCCAGCTGTGGGAGATTTGCCTCGTGAGTAGGACATGATACTTAGACAAAAATATTTGAAGCTGGCTGCTTATGTACACTTAAGAAGTATTTAAATGCCCTGAAAAAATATAAATCTAAAAAGAACATATAAAGTATGGATACAATTTAGGCACCCAAATAAAACACTTTTCTAGAAAGTCTTTATATCACTTCTAGCCTCTTCTCCCAAACCTAGGGCAGGGAGAATTCTTTTTGCTTCAGACAAATCAGCCAACATCTTGCTATCACATTTTTTTTCCAGGCCCATAATTGTGCTGTCTGGGCCTCGGAGCCATGTGCAGACAAAGCAGGGCTTGAAAACCTCTCCCCAGATATGTACTGCTGTATTGTGTTTCTGCATTCCCAGGTTCTGCAAGGAGGCAGCGGTGGTCAGCATTCTTGCCTCTCTCCTGCTCTTCCTTTAGGCTGTGTACTGGTGTGTTAACTTACATCTGAATAAAATACTCCTTTTGTAAAATTTTCAGAAATATGAAACTAATGTTGGGGCTCAAGGATCCCAGCTCTCTCGTGGGCAAAAGCAACGCATTGCCATAGCAAGGGCCATCATACGAGACCCTAAAATTTTATTACTGGATGAAGCTACATCTGCCTTAGACACGGAAAGTGAAAAGGTAAATGCACAGTGACAAGCAATTAGGGAAAGTTAACATAATGGCTTACAACATACAATACCTTTTGTGTTCTATAGATATGCCAACGTATTCCACTACATGATTGCATTATGAATCCAACAATTTCCCCTTTAATGATCTTTCCAAAAAGTGCAGGAGGTACAGCTGTAAGAAAAAGTAGCCAGCTTCAAGTGGTTTTAAACTGCCAATGAGAGGCAGCACTTTTTCAGAAATGTGGGTACTATTTGCCTGGATTTCAAAGCATTCCGTTGACATTTAGCATGTCAGCAGAGTAAAGGCCTTCCTTTATTTCTACTGCTGTCTATGTTTATCGGTCCCTTGTTTGTACTGCTGGTAAACAGAGTTCATGACCCAGCTAAGCACATGAATATCAGAAGCTCTGATTTAGTGTCAATGTCCCTTTTACAAGTGTTGCACAATACAGTTAATTAATCTGAAGCAATGGGTTCCTCCAGCTCTGAGTCCTGTTCAGTTTGCACATTTTTACTCTGACACGTTGTCTGTTGCCTTTAGACCGTGCAGGCAGCACTGGATAAAGCCAGAGAAGGGCGCACCTGCATTGTCATTGCCCACCGCTTGTCCACCATCCAGAACGCCGACATCATCGCTGTGATGTCACAAGGACTCGTCATTGAAAGAGGCACTCATGATGAACTGATGGCCATGGAAGGAGCCTACTGGAAGCTTGTTACTACTGGAGCCCCAATTAGCTGAATTACTGTGATTCTAAATTTGAAATATTTCTGTAAGCAAATACTTTGTGGTAGGTATGTGTGTGTTGGTGCTCCGTTGTGCCACAGAGTGCTCTACAATACCGTGAGATCTGTGGAACCCTCAATGTATGTAGCTGTCTGCATCAAGCGCCCTTGTCCAGCACATGCAAGGGATTAAGCACAGCCTGATGCGTTCACGATGTAGCTTAGAGCACTGATAAGTGAAAAAAAGCCAGAAAATGGGACAGATCTTTTCTGGTGATCTGGGGAGTTGCCACTACCTGCAGTGAGACTGCACAGTCCTGTCATGCCTCAACTAGCAATCAGGGAAGACTCTGCTCTGGTGCTCTGGAAACCGCCCTTTCTCTAGGTAAGCTGAATGAGTGAAAACAACCCCACAAATGATGTTGTACATCTGAAGGGATCAAATCTGTCCTAACGTTTGGTCTCCAGACCAGACAGCAGAGGCCCTTCCTGTGTGTGCAGAAGCCTCACTCTTTCATCCCACATGTCAGTGGTGCTGTCGGGGAGGCTGGGCTTCCCTTGTGTGCACCTGCAGCACTGACACAGCCGTGCCCCTTCAACAAACCACTCAAAACTTACAAAGAAGGCAGCTCCCCAAAAGTAAGGAAAGCAACCAAGGTAAGGAACAGAAGCTGGTGAGGATCATTTCCTCACCCAGCACTCTCCAGCTAACACTCATCACTCTAATCAGCTGTCAAAAAGATTTTTGAATAGGAATAAATGCCTTGGTTAAATTAATGTAAAATTCTACAGTTAATCATCAGTTATTTAAACCACTTCTATTGAAATGGTGATGGATATGTTCTTTTTTTCAGAAGGTAAGACAATGATGAGTAGAGGTGGAAAAAATAGACATAATTAGCACTTTGCATTAAATCTGCTTGATAAACAGATCAGCAATGTATTCAGAAATGACAAAGGTCAGGAAGGAGCTTCTTTTGGGAGAAGCTTATATCTGTCACAGTTTATTATAGGATCTACTGCAAGTTTCACTGGAATATGTTATCAGTTGTCTGCAGCATAACAGGACTCTTTCCTTTAGTGACTGGGATCTTGGAGACAAAGCAGATAAAGTATAGATTACAGTTTCAATATATAAATACTGATTTTAAACAATAGAGTATTAACTGGAAAAGTCATTCTCCATATCCTAAAATTTGCACCTGGGCCGGGCAGGTGGGCAGGCAGGTTTCCACTCAGTTTATAAGAAGTCACACCACTTCTTATAAAATACTGCAACAGTACCAGTACTTAAGTAGAGCTGTAAGGGTAAAAAGTTTATTAGGATACATCCCTTAATTCCAGGCAGCAAAACCCAATTTCATCTTTTGTACAACTCTATTAACAGAATTACTGTCACATACCCTACTGAACTCACACAGCCAGCACTGAAATGGCTGTTTCTCCAAGGAAGTCTGTATTTTAAACCTTAACTGAAAATTAAAAGAAAAAGCTGCATTATTGGCTTTAATCTTTTTAGTCTTTCTATGTTTCAGAGCAATAAGTAGTTTGGTGGCTCAGAACTGCTATTGACAGAGTGACTATCAATAACCTGCAGACATACGTATATGATATTTAATTAATATTAGTATTTAAGGCCATAGAAAAAGAATGGCTCTTTATTAAAAATTACAATGACTATATATACTTATTTCATAATTCTTTTTCCTAAAGGACAATACTTTTGTGACCCAAATTAAACCAATAAATTGTATTTTTTTACTGGTTCTTGTGCTCTAGCATTTCTTCTCTTACCCTTCAGATAAGCACATGAGTATCTTTCAGCAGCCAGCAAGTATTTCTGGGTAATTGGATCATGTCTGTGACAAGGGTTTGCTATTCAGGATGGAGCTGCTGAGAAGGCCAACTCAAGGACATTTGCCCTTGCCTCCACAGGAGCCTGCTGTCTCCCTGCAGGAGCACAGGGCCACAGCCCAAGCGGGGTGGTAGTGCTGCTGCTCTTCAATTTAACATCATCCTGTTTTCAGGCAGCTAGGAAATACCGAGAGCTAAGTGTTGGGAAGCGTGTTGCTCCAACAGAATGCACTCACCGCATACGCAAACAGTTGCACATTCTCGGGTGCCACCTCCTGTGCAAAGGGATTGGATTGCAAGCAGTGCTACATGGTACAGTCTGGGCATGAGCAACAAGCCCTGAGGGAATGCTCAGTGCAGAGCTGGACTGGTCTTGCCGCTGCAGCTGCCTCACAGGTAAAATGTCCCAGCCCTGGGGCTGGCTGACAATAATCCCGAACCATTCCAAAGGCATTTGCTTACATCTTTCAAGCCAGACCTGAATTGTTTGTCTTGCCAGTAGATGGTGCCATTTGGTGTCTCCTGCTGTATGCTTCTCTGCATGGTCCATGGCAGCTGCATTTTCAAACCACCCTATTCTTCTGGATAGATTATAACCACGATACTGTTTTGGGGTAGCACCTAAGTAACTGCTCTGCAAATACAGCCCCTGCTCCAACTAGACTGCTCTGGGTAGGAACGGTGTGTCTGGGCCCAGAGTCCGTCCACCAAGAAGGCTGAACAGGGAATGGGGAGGATAGAAAGAAAAGCTGGATAGTAGCAAGTGTGTTGTGAACTGAATGTAATGACAACTTGTCAGCTAGTTTGTATGAGGAGCAAGGGACACCTTCACTTCATATAACTCCTGGCTCATGAGAATCTTTCTGCAGAGAGATGGAAGTACTTTTGGGATAGCATTATCCCAGTACTATTATAGACATCTCTAAGTCAAGAATAAAAGGTTAAATTTCTCCTGGGATCCTACTACTGGGATCAACAGGATCTGTCACACACTTTCCACCCTCTTGATGACATAGGAAAACCTAAATTCAAAAGGTTTGTGGCCCAAACTAGGCTGAGTAGTTAGCTCATCCTGTAAGTGTATATGTGCTGTATCTGTTTCAAATATTAACAATATAAAGGGCTGCAAAGGCCTGGTGAAATTACAGCTTAAATGTTTAACAATTTGAACTCTTAGTATGGTCACACAGTCTATTTAAATAAGGTTTGAACTGTAATTTTCAACTGCAATAAATTTACTAAAGCCTGAGTAAGGGACATGCAGATTTATTTCACTGCAATAGCTAAATGCCTGGCTCCTGATTTTCAAATCTAATTCTATCAAAATATCAAGATTATATCTTGACACTTTTTTATCCCACCACTCTGGAAAAGACTAACTCTGTTTAAAGGTTTGGGAGCCCTCTTTTGAGATTCTTCAAGCTGTTGCACAAATCTCTATACCACAATACACTCAGCTGCTGGAAAAGTGTCCTATGGCCATTGCATTAGCAGTCAGTTAATTTCTGAAGTTACTGGTAAAATTACACAAAATTTATTCAGGCTTCCCACCAATCTTTGTTTCAGTAATTTTTTAATAGTTGCAGAAAAAATAAGAGATGGTTCAGACAGGAAGCTGTTCTGTGTCCTTTTCCCTGAAGCACTGAAATTACAGAATGAATTAATAGGACACTCCAAGAAAGTGAAAGCCCATGTCTTCCTGTACAGAGCTTAGAAGAATACTGCAGAAATGCCAGTTGTCATTCTACATTTATGGTTGTGCATACCCCAGCGGAGGCACCAAGATTCTTTGTCAGTGCTGGGAAACAGAGACTCTCGTGTGATTAGAAACCTAGAAATGCGATATGTACTCATAACTCCCAGTGTAAAATTGCTGCTAAATCCAAATCCTGCTTGGAGAGAACCTCGGATAGCTGTGCATGAAGAATTCCCTACTGCTGGCTAGGAGGAGCCAGGAACAGAACAACAGCTCAACCAACCTGCTACTGTTTTGTGATGCCTCTTTAGGTCATCTCACTGGTAGGGAATAACAAACCACACAGCAACTCGAACACAACCAAAATCTTTGTCATAGCTGTCTTTGTTCTTCATTATTTGTGCGTAGTCCCATTAGCTTAGTAATTTTGCTTAAAGAGTCACAATTATAGAAAAGACTGGTTTCAGGTCAGCTGCTGTGGGGAAAAAAGTTCAGAGAACCATTACAGAAGATATCAGGAGATGCACACAGCAGAATACTCCTCAGACTGTTAAAAGCAGATGTCTAATTTTCTTAAGTCAAGGTAGTCTTACGAGGCTCTTAATTAAAGATGCCTGTTTCAGATTTGCTTCTGTAATTTGTATCTTGTTCATTCCCAAAGGCCAACACCAAACTATTCACCATGTTTACCCAATTAAGTAGGATTCTTTCAATTTCAGTTATCTCCTACCTAACTGGAAGTCTAGAAGCAATATCATGTTTACATCTTTTAAGCTTAATTGCTTTCAGATCATACATATGCAGCCCTCATTCCACCTATATTATAGCCTTGCATACTAAGGCTATATATATAGCTTGTATATTAAGTATTATGGGATGGTATCAGCAAAATATTGCTTAAAGATTGTGCACTAAAAGGGAATATACAACAATAGATGCCAAATTATGAATAAAAATGGAAAGTACCTCCCATTTGCCTATTTAGAACATCCATTTTATATAGCAAACATATATTCAACATATTAGTTACTTATGTGCTTAGTTAAACAAAGCTGAGAAGAATATAAACTTGAAGTGACAGTCTGTAACCATATTTTCAAGATGTACACAACTACTAACAGTGATTCAGGCTTGTGACTGTTGATCTGAGAGAATTAGCAGAGAATTACCTTTGCAATACAAGAGCATGAACAAATTCTTGAGGTCATATACTGAGATAATTTCATTATTGACAACTTTTTTCATTTGTTGCTCTGTGCAGATGGACAGAACCCAAAGATTTTTTTACACTATATTTATGCATGTTCCCTATCAAAGGTGTGATCTGTACCATTCATGATTCATGTGACCACTTTCAAAAAGTAAAAATTACAAAAAACACACAGAAATGCAAAAATATATTCTACAGAGTCTAATGGAAATAAACTTTTTTTTCCTTACCTTACCTGACCTAATCAGAAGCTGGTTTGCTCAGGAAGCCCAATAAGTTAAATCTAAAACCTTGTTTATAACTATGCTGGCCTTTTTCACAGTGTCTGGGTACAGCCGTACAGTCATAGGTGGTGCAATACTGTCACACCATTATGTAGCAGTTTAACACACAGTATCTATATATAAAAAAATGAAATATCGAGTATCACTATGTACAAGTGATGCTAGAAGCATCATCTAGCTAGAGCTGGACAGAACTAGAAGACCACCATATAGCTAAATAAAGCTGGTTGATTATACTTTAAAACTTTGTTATGACCCAGAGTATTGGGTCATTTCTAACCATACTGCAGTGCGCTTGCAATATTTCTAGGAATAAAATCAGCAACTAATATTTGTGAGCTGCCAAAATTATTCTTGAGTGTACTGATTTTGAATGTACTGGTTACTTACCAGGAGTACGTCAAAGATGCAGTGGCATCCCCTTGGTTAAAATGAGTTAGCGAAACTGCCTTTGCAGAGGGTTCTTAAACAGTTCACATCCATCCCCACATCGCTAATCATTTTGAACTTTACCTAATTAAGTTTCTTTTCAGTTGTCCTCATTAGCGAGTGGACACAGTATGGAACCAAGGCAACTACAGTCAGAGGCATAGCTGCGCTCTTACAAAAAGAGAGAACGTAGAACAAATACTCAGTATGAGTAGGTATCTTAACAAAATTATACAGCTGCAGTGTAGCTAAAGAAGCAGCTATACACAATATGCGGAAACTTATCTTGCAGCTATTTTTACCTTTGCAGCTTGTGATGAACATTTCAGAATTAATTCCAAGACCTAAACCAAAGAGTGCACCTAAGTTCCTCACCAGTCCAGCAAATGGAGTTGTGTCAATGTTTATCCAGTCTGGGTTGGCACACCACTTCTTGGCCTTTGGAACAGACCATAGCAAGTCAATATCAAGAAGCTTGAGGGATAGATAAAAGCCAAGGGCAAAGATGAAAAGAAACAAGTTTGTCTTGATGTACATTCTCAAGCTTGCTGTCTGAATAGCAGGGGTATGCTCAAATGCTTCTGCCACAAGAATGCCTGCGGATTAGAAACTCAGTGTTACAGGGAACAACACACTTGTACTTTGAAGCAGCATTTTCTACAGTGTCCCTGTAGAATTTGACTTCTGAAGACAGAAGAATATATGTAATAAATACCTATGTGTGTGTATATATATACACACATATACACACAAAATTTAACACTTCTGCAGTATGTCAAAAAACCTTTCCTCCCACTCAAAACTGCCACTTTGGAAAAAAAAAAAAACCTAAATACCAAGCACTACATGGTTTTGATATGAGGCATACCTTAAGGCCTGACTGCATCTCCCAGATGACAACCTATCAAATATTAGATGTAAACTGGAACATTCCTTTGCCAAAAGAGCCCCTCACTCAAAGACTGGCTCCAGCAATGCAGAATTCAACACCAGTTCCCACACAGGCTTTTGAGTGTTGAAGGAAAAGACACAGAACACATTTATCTTCTCTTGTATTCATTTTATCCTGGTTATGAAGAGGGAAAGCTGTTAGCCAGGGCTGCCCAGGCTGCACTGCATCCATGAAAGAGAACATGAGCAGGAAGCCCCTGCTCAATGCACTAGTCACCCTCCTTAAAATCAGATAGATACTAGAGATACTGCTCATAGTTTGGACTCCCTGAATACCAATTTGAAATATGCTTAAGTAACTCTGAAAAATGTACTTTAGAACCTTAAATCACCCAGGGGAGTTTGTCCTGCTATCTACCTTTTCTCTGTTTTGCCCCAGGTCTCTGTGTTTGTCCACATTGGACACATGCTAGTTTGCACCTGGACACCATTTGAAGTGACCCAAAATAGCTTCCTCCTGAGAGGAAAGGTCAGAGCCACGTAGGAGCAACTTCCTCCCCGATCTTTTCCACACACAGGCAGAACAATTAAAGATCGGATGCAGCCAGTACAAAGCAGTGGAGCTAGTCTGAGGCAGTGTGGACACAATACAGTCAGCATCAACCGGCAGGTGGACAAGGGCTCACTCCCTTTGCTGTGTGAATGACATAGGCAAGCAGGTACATTCCACCTCACTATTTTTACCTTTAGACTATTATCAAATCCCTGATTTTCCAGAGAGTCGAGAGCACCACTGGGGCTGCAAGATGAGTAGAACTACTGAAAATCTCTTATCTTCTCTCAATTAAAAAAAAAAAAATTGCATACAGTTTAAAAAGAGAAGAAAAAATAGCAGCATTACCAGCAAATACTCCAAGAACAACTTGATGAGGGAAATGTGTTGCTATGAATACTCTTGAGATGCACACACTGATCTGGATAATCCAAAAAATACTCCAGAGGAATGACCATGTTAGTCTAAGAGGGAAAAGGAAGATGCTTAAAAATTAAGACAAGCTATTTCATCTACTTACTTACCCCAAGTCCCATCATGTAAGGCTCAGACTTTTACCAGGCAGAGGTTTACTGAGCGGTTTAGAATCAGATGATTAAAAACTAGCGGTCAGTACTAAAACATCAAGAGTGGTTACAGGAGCAGACCTGAGAAGTTTCAGGTTCAAGATACCTCTGTGGTTTAAGTGATGAAAGTCATCAGTGGCAGGTTAAATTGGCATGAACACCTTAAACATATTTCTCATCATGAAGTCATAGCTATATGCAAAAGTTCAACCATTTCGTGACAAAATTCACATAGTGTGGGAACAACCTTGTCAGCCTTGGAAAGAACAGCCACCAAAGCAATTGCAGGGCTTTCCCACAGAGCTGAGCAACACATTACAGTAAATTTCATCAACATTATGTACACTTGTTTTAAAATGGGCTAAGAAGGATGACCATCAAAGCAGTAAATTTATGTACTAACCAAAAAAATCTAATACATAGTGACAATTAATAGAATTAAAAATTTCCAGCACTAAAGATTTGACACAACTTTTAATAGAACTGATTCTGAGATATTGTATGCAATGTCTGTAAGTTGATAAATACCAGCCTATACAAACAGATAAATCCTCTTAATATACTTTTTCTTCAGCTGAAGTAGATCATAATAAAGGGTTGTTGGTTTTTTTACAAGATAGAACAGACTGTGAATATTTGTTTAAATTAAGTCCATTAAAAACATAGCACATATATAAAGAAATATCTGAATATAATGAGTTGGAATCATGGAAAGACACTGACCTGTGAAGGGTAACAGCTGATTTGTCTTTCCATCTAACTGTGTAGCTAAGTGCTGCTGTGACCATTACATACCAGACACAGGATGATCCCATGGCATGTCCAGATGGGCTTCCTAGTAAAAACAAAAAGAAAATATTCAACTTAAGGATGATGACTGTGATATTTGGCATACAGAAAATGTCTACTGGCAGTTACTCAGGCACCTAATAATTTAGAAAGGAAACGGCTAACAAAGACTGAAAGAATGTCAACAGCTTCTCAAAAGTTAATTTTTGCCATATGAATTTTTCAGAAGGTTCATCTATAGCGAATCCATAATACTTGTCTGAAATCAAAAAGGTAACAGCTTAATCATCTTATATTGGTGTGAGGCGGAATCTTGATTGGAAAACATAGTATTTTCCCATTACTTGGATTTAAAAATAAAAAACAGCATCTAGGGCTGTCTTAGAGCTGTAGCGTGGAATGTAGGAGTTATATATGAGGATTACATGAGAAAAGTTTTGAATGAGCATCCCCATAATTAAGGGGAGCAACAGAGATTTAGCTCTTTGTAACATTCTAAAGCAAAGTACCAGTATAACTTTAGATAGCACTTCCAAACTGCCTTTTATCTGCTTCTGCAATTACCATGGTGTTAACGATTGTGAGCTGTTTCTCATTAGCAATATTACACTCCAGGTAATTAACATTTTGGGTAGTCTCCTAATAAATTTAGAAATGTATCTGAAGCATGGAAAAACCGTGTCTTTATGCTTTACTTTGATTCATTTCATAAATTTTGAGGTGCTGTACAATATCAACTGGATTAAAAACAGATTGACAGTGAAACTGGCATGTGAAATGATGCTCTAATTGCTGTACCCACAGTAGTCTATAACAGGGAACACTCTCATACAGAGAACAACAGATGACTTCTTTTTAGTCCAGGTTATAATAATATATTTGCAATTTGTTTTAATTTAAAAAAGAAAACTTTAATTATACTGGAAGCAATATGAAGCCACAGACAAGTTCCGACAACTGTGAAAATCACCAAAAAAACAAGGTACGTTGGCATGATGCAAGGGAAGTGATTCCTAAAATTACTCTGTCATTTTCTTTCCCCTGTTCATCAGATTTACATTCAACAAATCAAAATAGGGAAAGAGAAAATTAGATCATTGGAATCTGTAAATCCTGGACCTTTACATCTTGTCTTTCTGTGAAGACAAAGGAGAAGCGACAGGTTTATTTCACTGTCAGAAGAAATAATTTTGGCTAAAGAATGTGTTATGATCCAGCACTAGCTAGTAGCGTGTAGAGTAAAAGAACATTTCAGTGAAGTAGCAAGGCAGAAATGTCAAGGCAGGACAAGTACAATGATTTCTGGCTCCCTGAATTCATTTTTTGCTATTCTGCTTGGCAATACATTTAGAGTCACTCTACCAGCTCTTGTTAATTTCCTAACAGATGTGCACTCCTAAACCTCACAACAGAACAAATGTCATTGGTAAGGAAACAGTAATGTTGTGTGTCAGCATTGGAAATGTCAGCATTCTCTTTGTCGTCATCCAGGAAAATGTCATCTAGGAATAATATTTCATAGCTCACCTGCAAATTACCTACTAGAAATAGCATAAATTCCACCTTAAGGTTTATGTTCTTAAAGTCTTACAAATACCAGAAAAAAATGGCTCAGGGTTTTAGTTCAGTTAATTCCAGAAGTACAAACCAAATTCAGGTCCTAAACTGTTTGCCATGTAGTCATATGAACAGTTCCCTCTGCTTTCCCATTTGCTGAGACACGGAGTTTGGGGTTCAGGTTATCCTTGCAGTATTTGGATCTGCTTTTCTCATGTCTGTGTCTGCTTCTCTAATCTTTTAATATAAATTGCTATCTAAAAAGTGTGTGAAGTACTATGTAAGCTCACACAACGACTGTGTGTGCTCAACAGCTGCACTGACTGCATCCTCTCTTGCTAATGAGAAACAGGTCAGTGACAGTGTCAATGGTCTAGGGTAAGTCTGGAGGTGGGAGAAAATGTGGTCATTGTAAGTGCAAAGAAGGAATCAATATGACAGTTTTACCCACTGGACAGGAATAGGAATGACCTTTCAGAAAGACAGTAGCAAGAAGAAATGCTTTCTGGTTCAATGAATCAAGACGAAACACACTGTCTCTTGAGCCAGGGCTTGGATCTACACAGCACTGAATGGGCTCCGTTCTGAAGGCTTTTGATAAGATCTGAAGGACTTTAACACTTTGCATTAGGTCTCGAATTAACTTGAAAGAGACTGCAGATCACATACAGACCAGGCATTATTAAACCCTGCCTTCATAGAAGGGCTTAAGCTTCTTGTTCACAATTACAATAGGAGGTAATGCAGGATATTGTTAACAAAATACAGCTATGCAAACTGCTTAAAAGCTTTCAGTGGCATTGACAAGATGCAAAGCACATAATTTCCACAGTCAGTATTTTCTTGCACAATGAATTAAACTAAATTCAGTTAGCTCAAAGGAAGTTCATCTTATTTCACATATTAGGGTTTCACAAGTTCATTTAACTTCAGCAGTGTTACATTTGAGTTCCACAGAGAAGATAATGAGACATAAAAAGTGAAAATGCATTGAAAAGGTTCATTTCAAAAGTAATTTTTCCCCATATATTTGTACACATACTCCCACACATACATTCAGGGCCAGTGTCTGGTTCTGGGAATAGGGGTTCCCTTTTCCACTTGTGATACATTATGTAATCGATTGCTGAGACTATTTTTATTTACACTGAACTACCTACTCAGTTTTGGGGGTTTGAACATTTCTGCCAACAGTGGAACAAGTCCTCAAACTCAACAGCCCCGTGCTCTGTCTTGGAACACATTAAACAATGTATTTCACAAGTTTTGTGAAAAATTCTTTCCAATATACCAGTTCATTCTAGTAGTAGTTCTTTTTAAAGCAAATCCCTCTCCCTTGCATCTTTTAAAGGCAATGAAGTAAAAATTCTTGTCATAACAGCAAATACCTACCTATTGTATTTCTTCCTCTACATGGTTTTTTGTGCTATTTTATACATGAGCTCTGAGATTTGTGTATCACACAAGACCTTCATAAGTCAAATTCTCTCCCCCTATCCCTATTAGGAAGCCACTATCCCTATTAAAGGTACCGAGGTAATCTCCAACATTTCTTACCTGGTCCAGTTTCGCATGTTATAGGAAACTGTTCAAGGCATGGACTTGACTGATTGGGATAAATCATTGTTTCTTGCACCCACCAGTATGGCCGATGGCCAAATAAAATCCTGACAAAAAATAAAATAAAATGAAGCAGAAATTCAATGAAAAGATTTTTACATAAGAAGGCCTCCAGCAAAGCATGATAAATAATCTTACAAAGAATATGAAGAGCTATATTTCCAAAGCTATTCTATAGTAGTTCTACAGGTTCTCCTTATCACATCATTTCAAACATATCTTAAATATCTTCATTGTGAATTCCTATTTTAGAATTACCAGGGAAAGTCTACTAGTACATTATTCACAGAAAGTTTTCCAAACTTGAGGTACATATAGGAACTATTATTAAAATTACCAAATTTTAAAACAAATCCAACTTCTTACCATTTAAATATGAGGTTGAACCAATCACCAATGACTGCCACCCATATCATTTTAGTACCAACCACTTGATTGAGCTGAAACCAAAGAGGAAAATAAATTGAAAATATATTCCGGGGATCGCCAACATGTGACATAAAATTAAGGAAATCCTGGTAAGCCCTGTAGTCCCTCTGTAAATGCTGAATGATGAGCACGCCATTGCTATGAAGGAGATCCATCTTAATGGATTAAACTGTACTTGAAATATAGTAAAGTTCCTTTAATCTTAAGTTTCTAGTGACGGAGAATGAGAATCATGGAGGGGAGCTATTAAAAAGTGAGAGAAGGTGATTGACGTTGCCTTTATATTATATTGGCGTGATGTACCCAGCCATTCCCGAAACACGTGGCTCCAAATCTCTGGGAAAGCACATGAGTCCGTTAGCACTGGAAAGCTTTTTTGTTTGCAAATTTTAATTGTAGGAAGCTAAGTAAAGTACATGCTGAGCAGCAGCAAATTGTGGGGAAAGTTTTGTGGAAACACAATGTGTGACTTGTGCAATCCTTTGTATGAGCAGTTGGAACATGTTTACTTAAGTTTTTTCACAGCTCATTTCTCTGCAGGATGGACATTAGTAATGTGTGTACATCATTAAGTGTTGTCTGTATAAAAGATAGAAAGAATACACAAACTACTAATCTTTACAGAACTGTCACTGAAGCTGTACATTTCACTTTGGCATAGAACTTGGCTACCATGCTGCAACTAATACTTTGCACAACACATTTTTCAGTCAGGAAAATGCAACCAGCATCCATATATCAACAATGCTGTTAAGCTCTAGATTTATTTTCAAAGCCACAATATTCTTAAAGTACCAAAAAACAATTGTTTCCTTCATACAAGAGGCCCTATTAATCCAGGGCACGATGCAGATGATGCTCAGTCTCTGAGTCATCTCTCAGTACCGCCATTCTTGCGCATTGCTTACATGGTGCCAGTCCTATGCCCCTATGCCAGAAGGAGCCACAGCCCCCCCTTCTTGCTGTCCAGCCTGACAGAAATGAGACCTGATTTACAAAACAGAGCAAGGTTGGGAACAGATAATCAGCAGTATTTCCCTGAACTATTCCCAAGTGAAGAACAGGTTCTCCAAAGCAAACAGCCGAGAGGAAGCGGATTCTGCCACACAGCAGGAGTTTAAAAGATTACAGCAGATAATATATTAAGCTTATCAGATTTATCAATATTAGTATTAATAACTGTAGCATAGAAGATTATGTTCATTTGAGGTGGCTTCATGAAAAGAACTTTTTCTACAAGAGAGTAAATGGATACTAAATGCCTGATGATATCAACTTCTGATATTACCAGAGCGGCAAGAGGAAAACTTCAAGCTCTTTATCAGGCTCTAATATTCTGATGTATTCATATCTTCTATCAAATTATTATCTTTGTATCTGAAACACTGTGAGTCAGAAGACAAAAGCAGCTCTATATATGTACTGCACACTTCCCTAATAATCTTTCCATGCACTTCAAGCTAAACTGCACAAGCTGTGGAGACAAAGATATGAACTACTTAACTGTTTTTGCTGAAGAGGGGCTTAATGGCTTAAGAGGGCTTTATGATGTGTGGTCAGGGAAGTCACACGGAAACATTAAGTAGATTCAACAAATAAGGCATGACAACTAAATGGACGTAGAAGATTTCTCTTCCTGACACAATCTCACATTTACTTTAACTACTCCCATTTACTTCAGTTATTAATAGTCTGGTTTCAGAAATTTTTCAGCAGATTTAAATCCTGTATGTTTATTGCTACCAATTGCATTACAGTTAAAAGTTTCTATGCACTGCTTCTGAATAACTACAGTATTTTTCTATATATTGACTGAATTATTCAATTCAACTAGTGTTACCTGATTTCAAGGGAAATCCTTCCAAATTCAAAATTTCAGGATATTTTAACAAAAATATTTCCTAGTTTTTTAGCTGAAAATATTTGAGGAGGTTTGTTTCTTGCAAAGCTGTATACCTTACTGTTTTTCAGAGTGTGCAGCAAGGCAACTGTCATATCAATTAATGGACGGAATTAATTTTCCCTCTCCCAGTACTTTCCCAAGACCATACTTGATTAGAAATATCTCTCTAATAACTCTTTATACCTTATTGCTAAAGGAAATGTCCTTTTGCTACATTTTTTTACTGCAAAAGTATCTGGCCTTTAAATAAGTAAGACCTATTATGACAACAATAGAAAATCACTCTTTTAGACATGTCTGGGTTTAGTATGCAAAAATGTGGAAAAGCTGAACCTGTTTTTCAATCTAGTTTAGCAAGAACAGCTAGCTTCAAACATGAGTGCAAATGTCAAGTCAGTTGGTGGCTGAATAACAGACATCTTACTTCTAGTACTTGGTTAAAAGAGCAACAACTATAATGAGGTAAAGTCTAAATAACTATTGTTCTATTAGGAAAAAAATATTTTTGCAATATATAAGTTTCCATTAAGATACAATTTAATGTCCTCAGGAGAGTCTACCAAGTAATAAAATAGATCTTCTTACAGCCCCTCTTTAATGGCACCACTCTTACTCACTGGTATCCAAAAAATTGCCTCTGATGCAGGATGTACAAAACTATTGCAATAACTTTTTGCATGTTTGTTTTATTTATAAATTCAAACCCACCTACCCATGTTATCTATGCACCGGGACAGTGATGCATCTGCTCAGGCTGAACTCTTCAGACAGAACCCCTCAGGCACACTTTGGTTGTCCAGAAACTTTGTAAACATAATGTTTGAATGTCTTGGCAATGTTTCAGTAAATTAACCTCTTTTAGTATAAATGCTGAAGACATCCTGATATTAATTTTCAGGATTTTGCTGCTGATTCTTGTGCTTGGATAGAAAGATAAGCACCTCAGGCATAATAAAGACTAACAACTAACAGCAAGCAAAAAGGCTTTCATTTTTCTCCTACACTCGTTCTGAGTGTTTCAGAAGCTCCTACATCCTCACCTTAGAGATACCAGAGGAGTCATGTTTATAAAGGGTGTTTAAAAAACCTCAACAAATCCACCATCTACAAAACAGACACCATGGAAGTTTTGGAACAGGTAAGTGTGTTTCTGTGGGAGAGGCAGTTCTCACTGTGCCTGGAATCACTCATGATCCTGTTCCATCCAAGAGGAAATCAATAACTGACATGCTAGTAGTCTCTTCTCCTGCCTCTCATACTACGCAGCCAATGAAAGTCTGAGGCACTGAAGGCTTTCCAAGCTGTAATAACCAGCGAAGATGGTGAAACATCTTGAAGTACTATATTTAATAACTTCTTTGACAAAGAAGTACTTCCTCAATAGACCTTCTCTCACCCTTTCTCTGTGCAAAGCACTGCAAAATGCTTCTGTAATGCACTTAGTGCTTCAAAGTCATGTGAGATAATATATGAAATAAAACTATTTGCTGTATTTTAATATGTGGAATTGCAAGGATAACTAATGATATATACAAAATGGTCAGAAAGTGTAGGCAATTGAGGTTTTAAATCAAAGCTTTGTCTTCTTTTGATATTGGAGAGCCAAGGTTTGGTCTATATGAAATTTAATTAGTTCTTAGTTCAAAGCAAAAACCTTTCAAATGCTGTCTGTTCATATAGTTTTTAATTTATTGATAATTTCTTGATTCTTTATGTTTTACAAGACATACAAAACCAGAGACTATATATGTATGTATATATATATAGATATACATAAAATGTAAAAACAAGAGTCATGCTGATGATCCACTGACAGAAGGATAAAATGTTTACAGTTCCCTTGCACCTACATATTAGAGCAAATATTACATAATGGTCAACAGATGTTGTTAAGCAAATGTTTGCAAGGGAGGGAAAAGCCATCAAAGCAAACATTTCTTGAAACACTGTTAATGGAGGCCTATGTACTGGGCCTAACTTTCTGGTACATTATGCTTAGTTAATTAAACAATAACATTAATTTCCACACCAGTATTTCCACTGGCACTGGACCAGCTACAAGGATTAACAAGCAATTTATTAAGTACACCAGCAGACGCTGTATACAACAGCTGTCAGGTATTTTCTCAGGTGTGAATATATTCCAAGTGGAACACTGAGAAGGTAGACCTTAATTTTTGAATTAGGAAGAGAAGAATATTTCAAGAAGCTCGCTCGCTCTCTCTCTTTTTACTTCCTTTCTTATCCCATGCCCTCATGTATTCTTCATTGGACCCAGGCTTTTTTAGGGTTGGACTGATCAGTAGAGGTTTTTCAATAGCTAACATGACCCAATCTCCTTCTCTTCATTCTGCCACCTTAATCTGATCTTTCCTAGTTAGTATAGTCACTACTCTTTGCTATAAAGTTAACTATGCAAACACACAAAACCAACAAAACTAATCTGTACACTATAACGATAACTGCCAAACCTTAATACTTGTTCACATTAGTTTGTGTTTGTATGTATGGCAGTATAAATAATACAAACAATGCACAGAATACAATTATGGCATATCTATGGAAAGTCACATCTAAGGAATCTTACTTATTTTAAATATGAAGAGCTACCTTTCAGAAATTAGAAGCAACCTAGAAAGGATAAAATTCCTTCAAGCTCCATGAACTGTAAGAAGAAATGGAACTGAACCCATTAGGGCAAAAATCTCCAACTCATTTTTCAGTTCCCTTTCCAATAAGATCCCTGTTTCACTGTCATTCTCTAATCCCTGAAACTACCCTGCTCTAATTCTTAAAACTATCCCTATGCCAACCATAGCGCAGGCAGTCAGAAACCTGACACAAGAAGTAGCTGAGTCTGTTTATTAGCACCAGCTCTTCAGTTTTGTGTTCCTTTAGAATGTCCTCCTAAACTGCAGTAGCTTTCCAACTCTGAGCTAGACTTTTCAGCTGCCTCTTAACGCGCACTGAACAGCCCAGGATGGACTTCCTGTTAGCAATAAAACAAAGCAACAGATTTTTGTTGGCAACATTCCACCCTTCAGTTTGACTGCAAGGAACTGTCACCTTGCTGCTACTGTGCCCCTTGAGTTTAACCAAGTAACCTGGGGTTAAAAAGACACTCATGAAGTGCTGGAAAATGCAGAAAAGGGGTGCATAGCAAAATTAATTTTCTCCAGCCAAGCCCATAGTGCTAAAAATACGGTAAATCATTGCTGAAACTTTTTTCCATCCATGACTACTCCATGGCTTACTGCGACAGACATTTAGAAAAAACATTTCAGAACAAGTGTCTGGGCTAAAGTTATGGTGGGGTGGATGCCAGCATTTCTGTCTATGGAGCCTCTTGAATCAGACCTAGTAGAGAACTGAAGAAGCATCTGACCTGCATTAGTTTAGGTCTGAGACCACATTCCTGTTTGCAGCTGGCAAGATACGTCAGTTTGAACAGAAAACTAGGACTTGCCAAAACCACCGTGCTTCCCTGAAACACACACTTGGAAAACTGATGGTGGGCAGTAGTGGGAAAGGTTGAAGATAGGTTACAGTATAGTTCATGTCTCTCAAAACCTCTAAATCAATCAGAAAAGAGATCAGTTAAGGTATGGATTCTGCCAGTAAATGTCACAGACTATATTTAGTCTTCGGTGGGTGAAAGTGTAAAACAAAGGAACAGGACTAATGAAATCTAGAAAAACTTAACTGATGAAAAAAAGATAGCTAACATTTTTGAGCTAGTGCCAGCTACTGTGGGGTCAACCCATTATCTGTGATAACAAAAGCATTCAGAAGAGACCAAGCTGTAGAACCCACCAAAAGATTATGGATTAGAAAATAGGACTTGTTTAGATTAGTTTAACTTGTATTTACTAAACTTCAGGGCCTGAGGAAATTGTGTATTCAGAAAGTTACGAGCTCAATAATAAAGGCTAATGATGTGAGGGGCAACACTGAAACTTTATATTAACAGCATGCACTTGGCTAGGAGAGAAAAGCTCCTAAATAAAAAAAGCCATGAGATATAGGTCCATAATGCCCAAATTCATACATGGCTAGGTTATCATCCCTGAACCAGCGCAACTTCCGTACATTAAGAGTGAAGCGGGTAAGAAACAGGGGTCTGCTAGCTTTAGGAACAATGCTGAGGAAACTGTGAAATCTGGAGAACAGCATGTTCAAATCAAACAAGACAGGAATACAGTGGGGTAGAAGTGTTTATGCAAGAAGTTTGTACAAGAGTAATGCAACTAATAGTTAGTGGTCTCAGCTCACACTTTACTATGCATCCGGAGGGCGGAAGGTAGTAATTAATACTTTCAGACAGCAATCCTCAAAGCCATGCTAAATATACATTATTCTGGGATTAACTAAATAGCACTGGCATAAACTAAAATTACGAGTAATTCATTAGTTATGGTAACAAAATTATTAAAAGCAGCATTCATAATAAACGGAACGCTGCTACCTTGGATCACAAACTAGTGCTTATCAAGAGCTAGAAGGGAATACAAGCAACTGGAGAAAAACCTCACAAAATTTAGGACCGGTTTCCGCAAGCGTGTTCCGTGAGTAAACCAGACACTGGAAACAAGCTGTGGTTTCAGAGGAGCATAAGAAAGCCAGGCTGTTCGTTCAGCACGGAGCAGGCTGTTTCCCTACACCACCCCTGCAGGCGGCCCCGCCGCCGCCCCATCAGCAGACCCTGAGAAAGCATTTCAATACCAACAAANAGGTCAGGGGGTGGCGGTGCCCCGGCAGCGGCCGCGGTGCTGCCGGGACCCGGGGAGCGGCCGTCGGTGCCGCGCAGGCCCTCCTCTGGCGCAGTAGCCGAGCGCTGGGAGAGTTGCGAGGGAAACGCGGCTCCTACTGAGCCAGTGGTAACAACAAAAAACACTTGCGCGAAGAAGTTGAACAACAACGCGGGGCGGTAAAACCAGCCCTGAGCGTTTGTCCTGAGTTATACCTGCTGCCGTTGCCTCCTGTATCCTGACTCTGCATCTCTTCGCTTACAGGTTTGGTACAGCACTATGAGTAATACACAGACAGAAGATGAAATAACACTCTTTGAAAGAGATATGAAAGAGTTTTGGATCCAGTTTAAAATCAGCTATAGCACTGAACAGATCAATCAGACTTCAGCACTGAGAGATTTGTGCAAGGAGACTATAGAAGCTCTTTCAGGTAAAAAGCCTGTATGCTCCTATTAACTCTACTTTTTGCAAGCTATCGTCAAACTTCTTCAGATAACTGAAGTAACTTTCCCTTACAGAGAAATGGTCGAAGAAGCTGAAAGAAGAGGATCTGATGATTGACAAAATTCAGGAGTATAACAATGGTACAGTATGGTGTCTTTTTATTGTGTTCAACCTTTATAAAATTAGCTTAATGCAGCTGAATAGTATGTTTAACTTCACATTTAAAAAGGTAATAACATTAGAATGAAGATAGAATTAAAACCAAACATACTCAGTTGGTTACAGTGTAAATTTACAATGTAAATTTCAAGTCAAAAGCAGTTTGTTGAAAAACTTCATTGATGATGCAAAAATATAAAAGTCTGGCAAAAGTTCTCTGCATAGAGCTTAAGTATTTAAAACAATGAAGTATCAGAATTTTCTGATGGCAGTAGGAAGTAAATTGAATTGCTTAGTAAAGCTAAATATTGTGATGTTATTTTTGCCTTTTCTGTATTAGTAAGAGAATACTCTCAGCTCATCAGTCTAGGGTTAACTTTGAATTTTGTAAATTTCAGAATATCAGGTAAAAATTATTGCAACTCTCATATCAGTCAGTGTTTCCATTCTTGGCTTTCTGTCATTATTTGTGGGCAGGAGCCACCATCTTCAGGCTTTCAAGATGTATATGGTGCTGGCACCAGAAACAAATTTCATCTGATTAAAGTATCAGATCAGCTCCATACTTTGTAGCTTCTCTTAGGAATAACTTAACTTTAAGCTTTCTTATGATGCTCTTGGTATAGTTAAGGTGACTTCTCTCTGCAGGTAAGGTAGCATGCATACCACTGTGTTTTATTCACATAAATAATTTCAAACTATTTAAGTTTTAAATAGCAAGGACATACTTAATTAACTGTTTATGTTCATATTTTCTTGCCTCCTTTCAGAGATTCTCCAGCAGAGCAAATATATAGCAGAAAAAGAAGAGCAGTTGACAGAAATAAAATCGAAGCTAAACGAAGAAGAAGAGCAGCAGAAGAACTTGACTGACAGCATCCAAGAGCTTAAAGAAGAGTTGATGAAGAAAATGGAAAGTAAGTAAGAAAAGGATAATAAGTAAACTTTCTTAATTGAAGGAGGGGTTGTTTTCAGCANTCATGGCAGCCACGCCCCTCATGGCGACCACGCCCCATCATGGCGGCCACGCCGCGCGCCCGTTACCGCAGCAACGGCCCGGCGGGTCCCGGGCGGGGCTCAGCCAATCAGCGGCGCGCTTGCTGCGGCGCGGGCGGGAGCGGCCGTTGGTGGCGGGAAGCTGCGCGGCGCGGGCGCGGTGGGTGCGCGGGGCTCGGGGCCCAGAGCGGGGCCGGCGGGAGGTGAGGGGGTGGCGGTGCCCCGGCAGCGGCCGCGGTGCTGCCGGGACCCGGGGAGCGGCCGTCGGTGCCGCGCAGGCCCTCCTCTGGCGCAGTAGCCGAGCGCTGGGAGAGTTGCGAGGGAAACGCGGCTCCTACTGAGCCAGTGGTAACAACAAAAAACACTTGCGCGAAGAAGTTGAACAACAACGCGGGGCGGTAAAACCAGCCCTGAGCGTTTGTCCTGAGTTATACCTGCTGCCGTTGCCTCCTGTATCCTGACTCTGCATCTCTTCGCTTACAGGTTTGGTACAGCACTATGAGTAATACACAGACAGAAGATGAAATAACACTCTTTGAAAGAGATATGAAAGAGTTTTGGATCCAGTTTAAAATCAGCTATAGCACTGAACAGATCAATCAGACTTCAGCACTGAGAGATTTGTGCAAGGAGACTATAGAAGCTCTTTCAGGTAAAAAGCCTGTATGCTCCTATTAACTCTACTTTTTGCAAGCTATCGTCAAACTTCTTCAGATAACTGAAGTAACTTTCCCTTACAGAGAAATGGTCGAAGAAGCTGAAAGAAGAGGATCTGATGATTGACAAAATTCAGGAGTATAACAATGGTACAGTATGGTGTCTTTTTATTGTGTTCAACCTTTATAAAATTAGCTTAATGCAGCTGAATAGTATGTTTAACTTCACATTTAAAAAGGTAATAACATTAGAATGAAGATAGAATTAAAACCAAACATACTCAGTTGGTTACAGTGTAAATTTACAATGTAAATTTCAAGTCAAAAGCAGTTTGTTGAAAAACTTCATTGATGATGCAAAAATATAAAAGTCTGGCAAAAGTTCTCTGCATAGAGCTTAAGTATTTAAAACAATGAAGTATCAGAATTTTCTGATGGCAGTAGGAAGTAAATTGAATTGCTTAGTAAAGCTAAATATTGTGATGTTATTTTTGCCTTTTCTGTATTAGTAAGAGAATACTCTCAGCTCATCAGTCTAGGGTTAACTTTGAATTTTGTAAATTTCAGAATATCAGGTAAAAATTATTGCAACTCTCATATCAGTCAGTGTTTCCATTCTTGGCTTTCTGTCATTATTTGTGGGCAGGAGCCACCATCTTCAGGCTTTCAAGATGTATATGGTGCTGGCACCAGAAACAAATTTCATCTGATTAAAGTATCAGATCAGCTCCATACTTTGTAGCTTCTCTTAGGAATAACTTACACTTTAAGCTTTCTTATGATGCTCTTGGTATAGTTAAGGTGACTTCTCTCTGCAGCTAAGGTAGCATGCATACCACTGTGTTTTATTCAAATAAATAATTTCAAACTATTTAAGTTTTAAATAGCAAGGACATACTTAATTAACTGTTTATGTTCATATTTTCTTGCCTCCTTTCAGAGATTCTCCAGCAGAGCAAATATATAGCAGAAAAAGAAGAGCAGTTGACAGAAATAAAATCGAAGCTAAACGAAGAAGAAGAGCAGCAGAAGAACTTGACTGACAGCATCCAAGAGCTTAAAGAAGAGTTGATGAAGAAAATGGAAAGTAAGTAAGAAAAGGATAATAAGTAAACTTTCTTAATTGAAGGAGGGGTTGTTTTCAGCATGTGCTCTTTATGGCTTTTCTGCTGTTCTAAATGTTTTCTTACGTGCTTGTTTTGCCTTTTATACTTACGACGGATTTTTAAATTCTAGTAAAATCTTCTAAAAATGAAGCTGCCAAGGAGAAAGTGGAACGAGTGAGCAAGATTAAAACATTGTTTAAAGAGCGTCTTGGATTGGAGATGCGTAGAATTCACGGTAGGTTTCTGTAATTTCCATTGTTTCTGTGTGCACAATGTGGTTCATGTTGGATTGTGCAATGAAAAACACCCAAGCTTATACACCTGATCAATTGCCTTAGCCCAGCTACTACAATGACCTCTCAAATGGCAAAATATGTTAAAATGTATTTGTCTTGCAAAGAGGCCAGGGTTGCTTAATTTGTCAGTGTTCTAAGAATATTAATTGAAACTAACTTTGTATTGTGATTTTTAGTCATTGTTGTGACTCTGCAGCAGAGGTTAATGGTGTTCATTAATTCTGTTTGTGTTTATTTTAGATGAGCAATTACAGTTTATATTCAGACACATTGACCACAAAGATCCTGATAAGCCATACATGTTTACCCTTTCCATAAATGAACAAGGGGACTATGAAGGTATGTGAATTTTGAATACTTAAATAAGAGGACTGAATCTGACACCTCTCTTTGAAAAAAGGAGAGGAGTAAAGTGCAGTTTAGTTGTAATCTTTTATCTTCCACTTTCTGAATGAAAAATCTTGCAGTGGTAATATTGTTTCTTTAATTATGTTTGTCTTGTTAACTTAGATGACAATATAACTGCTTATCTCCACTGCCCTCCATTTGTGGAGATGCTGTGTACTTTGTATCAAGCAAAGCAGGAGAAGGAGGATATACAGAGATAAAGCTTCATTTTGTAGATTGTTTTTGCTACAGTTGGTGTGTATGCTGACAGGCATATTTCAACTTGTTCCAGAAGCCTAGAGGGCAGAAAAAGGGTGACATAGGTGAAAGAATAAAACTTGAAATCCAGCATTTCCCTTCTGTAAGGGTACACCCTTTAGGATCTTAAAGCTGGTTTTGCTATATGGATCTTACTTCAGTTATGGAATTTGAGTGCTGGATAGCTTCTAGACAGATGCTACTGGGGCTCTGCCATACCTATGAACTGAACAAATTTCTGGTTTTGCTAATTCAAGTTTAAACTGTTGAAGTTAAAAGTCTATCACATGCTGGGCTAATCAGTTTACAATCTGCCTGCCTGCAGAGCAGCAGAAGAGTTTAGAAACAGTTTTGGGTTTTGAGCATGCTATGGATTCCTGGGAATTGCTGTAACAACTCAGGTAGGAGCACAGCACTGAGTGGGAGGTCAGGAAATCAAAAAACCTGTTATATTTTTTGAGGCTTTCCTTTGCTGAAAGAAAATGAGGCTACACAAAAATAATGCAGGTAGAAGCTAAAACATAAAAAGATAAGTTACATCAGTATTTCATAATTGTGGAAAAAACAAATATTTTTTTTAATAGTAGCCTAATCTTTTGCAAATTTGTGTCATTTTAGTGACTTCCTGTGCTCCTCCTCTGGACTGTGTTGCAGAGTTACAGCTCAAACTGAGAGAAACTAACAATTTTTCTGCATTTGTTGCCAACATCAGAAAAGCTTTCACTGCCTTATCATATAAACAGTCTGTATGAAACTAGTTTGTACCTCTCTTTCTGGCTGTAGAGCCCTCTTATTTCCTGTTAGTGAAAGTATGTATTTACCCATGTCTGACTCTTAATTTCTAAATAAAGATAATGAAAGCAGTATTTTAGTCCACTGTTATCTGGACACATTTTGGATCATTCTTCAAAGAACAGTACCACCAACTACTGCCTTAACAGAATGTCTCTGGACATGTAAGTTTTGATCCACTACATCCATTAATGATGTAATGATTTGTATTTTGCTACCCCAGGGAGATAATCAAAATAAAGTACCTTCTGTAGTTTGTGTCTCTTTTCCAAAAGCATTCATGTCTTTTAAACCTATTAAATAAAATAGGTGCTGAAGCTGAGCACTTTAGTTACCTGTGTCACAGGTCATAGTCTTAATTTTTACTTTAAGTTGTAATCTACAGTGTTAGCATTTCTATTCATGCATCTAAATGGTTGTTTTTCTTCTGGTCTGTTAAACTTTGTCATTGGAAATTTTTTGACATAGCAAAGCCTGAAGTATAATGTATTAAAGCTATGAAATATAGTGGTGACAGATAAATTATGTGTGTATTTTGCATCTTATAAAGAAGTCTATTACTGCCACAGTGCTCAGCTTTGATTTAAAATATTCTTTTTCTATCTTGTAAAGTGTTTTCATTTTTACAGAATATTTAAATGGACAGTTGCAACTAGAAAGAAAATGCTTCATTTGATAATATACCATAGTTCAAATAAAATCTTAACTAAGTTCAGTCCTAGAAATTCTAGTGAATCAAAAACTGATGTGTAAGACCTGGTCATTTAAGCATGTTTGTCATGGGTTAACCCCAGCCTGAAGTTTTAGTTTGAGAATTCCAGCAGTCTATCCCAAGGTTACTGCTGCTCTGTGTTTTGCTACTGCTGATAAGCGCAGGGGCCACCCCTCCTCCTCCTGTTTGTCAGGTTTCTTCAGAGAGAAATGGAGCTAAGGAAGTGATGCTGCTGCTAAATGCTGTGGTCACTTCCTCCGAAACGTATTAGAGCCAATCAATTGATTGATTTGAATATTGACAGCTTTATGGAACCACTCAAAAATAGTTAACACCTTGTGAATGCCATTTTTTAAAAGACAAACAGGCAGGAATAGCTCTCTTGCTCTTCCGGCCTTTGCAGAGGTAACAGCAGGGCCCACTCAGCCCAGCGGGGCTGGGCCAGGCCCGGCGGGGCCCGGCTGGGCCCTGCCCGCGGCAACCTCTGGGAGAGGCCGGGCCCAACTTGTGGCACAGCCTGGCAAGATTCTCGGCCGCTCCTGCTTCCCTGATGAAGGCTGAAATCATTCAGAGACTTTATCCAGCTGCTGCCATCGGCATGAGAAAGATTAACCTCTTCAGTACTGTACGTTTTCCTCAGAGAGATGAAACCTGCAACAACCAATCCTTTCCCAGGAAAGGCAAAGAC